>JAGFPH010017761.1:2495-17215 GCA_018207615.1 Philaenus spumarius | reverse complement strand
AACAGCGAGTTAACGACTGCGTGCCCATTAACTGAGAACCGGAGGCTTGGAGGTGGCTGAATAGAACAGCTTACTTACGGGCCGATGGTTATGCCCAGCGTTAATTTGGCCATCGATATTTTCAGAACGACGAATACAGGGTTTCTACCTAGGAGCCAAGTGCCAGCTTACGTTTGTCCAGCTGTATAAGATAGTACAATTACTAATTTTTGTACTATGTGCTCTAGAAAGGCTACCACAATAAAGCTATAAAAACAAAATTGTGTTAAATAAATCTACCTTTGTCCACTAAAAGAAGTTATTATTTGAATTATTTAAGATATATATTATAAAGTAAGCTCTTTTCATAAGGTAAAAACAAACTAGCTGGAAGCTGATCTACGATCTGGTTATGATCCCATCAGCTAAACTCTAGCTTTGTTTTATATCCCCGATAAAACAAATTATAAAATTATCTTTAAAGATTATTTTATTAAAATATTTTAATAAATATGTTTAATTGATATGTTTTTATCGATTGACTATTTAAAAAAAATATAATTATTTTATTTTGAAGTATATATCAGGTATTATGTAAGTGATAAACATACTCAATGTACAGTATTAAACTGCATGGAAACTGCAAAGTATGTTAGGTTTGTGTTTAAATATTGTTAATGTATTTAAACATTGTTGTTTGTTTATAGTTTAACGTACCCTAAATGAGTGTAAATACCATATAGGATTTTTTTAGGTTAGGCCTATAACATTTCACAACTTAATTAATAAAGGGTAAGTTTTAGAAGCTGTTGTTGTTTAACGTCTGTGTTATATGATATTTATTAGTTGCTATGGTAACTACTGATACACATTAGGCCTACCACACAACTTTAAAGGAAACATCTGATTATAGTACTGGCATTGAAAACATTTATGCATCAGCTGTGCTGTGTATTTTAAATGGACAAATTTTACTTTTTAATTTGAGAAAAAGATGTAGAAAACGAGTTTTCCGGTAATTTTCAATAAGTCCAACTGACTTTTTGGGTAACAAATAACTTATGTACCAAATTACAAGGGAATCCTTAGAGCCGTTTTCGAAATTAAATTCTGCAAAAACATACAATTATTGCTCATTTAAGAATATAAGATTCGCTTATTAATTTCTTCACTACTAGTGGACATGGCAATGCTTCGCTATTGCTTGATTTACCTAACCTAAAATTATATATTCAGTTTTTGATCCAAATCAGTTGTTGATCAAAATCAGCTGTTTTAAGCTTTTCATACGAACAGCTGTTTTTGTGCCCCTGATAAAATCAAAAGAAATCTTTCTTCTTCTTCCTTAAGATTGACCTTCCATAAGATTAACATGGCAACTTTGAGGGCCACTGGGGCGAAGCCCTTAACATACATTGAGATCATTTTAAGGGAAGCACAACTTCAGAGTGAGCTCTGTAAAATGACACCAAAAACATCAAAATCGGTTAAAAACTCTAGGAGGAGTTCTACTCACAAAATAACCCCTAGCAAATTAATTATGTATAGATAATATTAATAACATCTAAATCAATATGAAATAAAAAGCAATTAAAATACAATATTTGTATCTTTCTTTAAACATAAAATAACGTACATAAATACAAAGTTTTAACAAATAGGCCTACAGTTTTATAATCCTTATTATTGTACACATTTACCGAGTTAAAAATCCCCGACAGCATAGTTAGGTGGGCCTAGATAAAGTCTAAAATTGTATTTTGTATAAATGATGTATTTCTGATGTGTATCTAATTAATCTGCCTGTGATTTTTCACGGGGCTTACTAGTGCTTATACTAAATTTGAACTCAAAATCGTACCTATTTCTGAAGTTACAGTGAGTTTTTGTAAAATAATAAAATGGAGGATTGCGACTAAACTAAGCCGAATTCGAAAAATTTACTGAACATTTTCCATTTAGTTCAATGTATACGATACGATAATGTATAGCTCCCTGTTTATAATCTTAAACTCAGTAGCCACCCCCCAGTTTATGAAAAAGAGACACAAATCTTTGTACGGAATTTTTTGTTCCCACAGTAGTTGGTGGAAGGTTTGTTTACTCCGCGTGTGGTAATGAGGCTATGCTTTCAGAAGGAATAAATTTGTGTTCTAGACATCCATCAGACAGGTGCAGTAAAAACTGCACAAGCAGAACGTGACGCTTTGTTTTATTGCTAAAGTGCGAAAATATATCTTAGTTTAAATTTAAACCAAGAATATAAAGTTTAGTTAGCGAAGGTTACAACTACTTATTGACAGACACAATACCAGAAACATTATTACTATCTGATGACATGTACAAGACGATTGCATTGCGCAGTATATTATATTAATCCAAGATAAGGAAGATACCACTCGGAGCCTAAACAATGACAAAACTAATTTGCCGTTCACATGATAGATATAATTATACATCGCTTGCAGTAATTTCAATGGAGACAAATTTCCTCAGTTGTCGTCAGAGATCAAGGAGAACCTTATTGATCTTTCCGCGCAAATTAAAACAAGAAGAATAGATAACGCTTGAACTGTACCAATTTGGGTTAAAGTATGTATCATTCTATCCTCAGAAACTCGCGAGGTCGTTAGTACATTAAAATACTACGTTATAGTAGTTTACGCAACGATTGTATTATGAAGGCCTTTAAGCCACGAGTGAGATGTAAGTTGCAACACGAGCGAAGCGAGTGTTCTAAATATCTCACGAGTGGCTTAAAGGCTGAATACAATCGTTGCGTACACTACTTTATCTACGACCAAAAATATACAGGGTGTAAAAAAATAAGAAGTGTGTAATAATTCTTCAATTTGATACCCTTTTAACAGGAGTGAAATTAACATTCCTTTTACTCATCTTATATATTAAAAAAATTCGGTTTTTCTTTTCCGAGTCCGTTTGGCTCTTCTACCCGACCGATTTTCATAATTGAGGTCTTAAATTAAAGGTATGCACGCCCAGATTTGCCATCAAGCATTACAAATCATGTATCTTTCGCCTTACAAACGTTATAATCAAATGCAAATTTCTGCTGTGTATTCCTTATGGGGGTTTTTTTTTGGTTCTTTGTCCACTTTGCGTTCGTATACCGTCCATCCGATTGCTTTGAAATTTTGCATAGTAACACAGGTTAATCCTGGGAAGGTTTTAGGCCATTTACCGAAGTCCTAGGACATTAGGGCTACGCCCCAGTGGCCCTCAAAGTTTCAATGTTAATCTTATGGAAGAAAGATTTCTATTGATTTTATCAGGGACACAAAAACAGCTGTTCGTATGAAAAGCTTAAAACAGCTGATTTTGATCAACAACTGATTTGGATCAAATCAGTATCAAATGTAGTATTACCTTTTTGAGGTTACATTGACAAACTAAAAACAAACACAAACAAAAATCAACGAAAAATGCTAACTATATTTTAATTCAATTCAAACATTGGTTGTTACAAACCTATTATATATAAAACAGCTAATTTGGATCAAAAACTGAACATAATCATTCACAGATATGTCGAGTCTTATATATTATCATCCGTTCAGCCGCTATTCACCCGAGAAGGAGCTCCGGTATACAATCCTTCAAATTTCCCATGTTAATCTTATGGAGATAATGTTTAATGAGTTCGAGTCAGCTGCCAAATAAAACAGCTAATTTATGCTCGGTCACCTATGTTCAAACGAGCAAAAGATTAACGAGATTCTTTATCGAATTTTCCACCTGCGAGCGAAGCGAAGCAGCCATCTGAGGCCGAAGGCCGAGCCGGGGTTGGGACGCGGAGCGTCCAGGGGCAGAGGCCCTAGTAACCATACTAAAAAAGGTGAAGTAAAGATATAGTGAGCTAATCGAAATTTAAGATTCAATTAGGATAAATTAGGCCAATTCCTCAAAATACGCAATGAAAACATTCTCGGAAAACGAACTAACACCATTTCTAGTTTTCCACTCCATAAACTGGTTATAAACCTTTTCATAACGAAATTTAGATTTTTCTGGCAACAAATTGTTCAGAGCCGAATTTGCTTTTGTATTAATTTCCTCTGGAGTTAAACAAAATTCATCACTATCACTCATGTTTGCGGAATGCGTCAACTCACGTTTGAGGTTAGTTACAATAACACACTAACATCCGAAACGTATGGGTACAATCAGCTGATGTACGAATAGCGTTATTTTTATTACAACTCTACTTCCGTCAAATGACGAGCTCTCATTGGTCTAGAGCCTATTATGTAAAGTGACTCCTGTTAGGTAAAGATATCATTACCTAATCGGGTTGGCTTTTGGTTTGTAATGTACCTCTTTCTGATGTTACTTGTAATAGCGTTATTGGTGTTTATTGCAATGGTCGTAGATAAACAATATAACACAAATCACATGCAGAAAATAACAAAACATTTTAAACGTAATTTTAGATCAGTTTATTATTTTTCACAGCCAACAGTTTTTTTAGGTTAGGTAAAAGTAAACAAAAGACTTACTGTATTATTAGTCAAACATCTGGTGTTACATATTGTATAGTGTTTCCTTTAGTTTTTAATATCAACATTTGTTTGAAATGTTGATTATTTAAATATTAATGGTGAAATTACAAAGCATGCCGAAATTCGAATTATTGGGATTAGTCGTGTCTATTTTCACCTCTGTCTTACATTAACTATGCATAGGTACCACTTGATCGTGATTTCCGTGAACATATCACAGTATACAATAATCTGTTTGCATTGGCTTCGCCATGGGTCGTCACCGGGATTGGTGAACGAAACGAACAGGGGCGGAGCCTCCAGTACCTACAAACACATACTGCGTTATATATGTTATTTAAAAGTTACTGATATCAGCTGATTGAGTGGTAACAGATGTAAGAACTCACAGCTGAATGATTAATCTACATTGCTTTTGTGAGAAATGATGTAATGTAAACAGCTGTCCCCTTCCTCTCTTGGGGGATGTTTCCTGAATCTTCATTTGTTATGTATGGGATGTTGAAAGCCGGTAAAGGAGCAAAGACATAGTGACAGATAAATACGGAAGAAAATAATGAGTTTTTTATTATTGATCTTTATCAACACGATTCGATTGGTTAAACACAGTTTGTTAGGAGATTTGCGTTATGGGTCGGTCTATATTATTCCCACACATTGTAGTTGAACCACACAGCCACGATTTTAACTTAAAAAATTAAAAAAACGTCTGCCTTGACAATGATTTGTTATACAGAGGGGTTACAAAGATAACTAACTACAACTTACGAAATACGAAACATAAATACTAACCATTCATATGATTAAAGTAATAATCAGATTTTTATCCCTATAACTTTTTAAATTCGTACTTTTATTTTAACAAAAATTCAAAACTACGCGCCTCAAATTCGATTGGGCGAAGCACAATTTAACTTTACTCCCAACTTATCTGAAAGATAAAAAAAGACAATAAGGTAACCCTTATTTTACTTATAAATTCTCTTGCCTTCTACGGTAGCAACAATAATCACAAAATCTAACTGAAATTGTTGCCAGGTCTATAAACACTAATCAAGAAAACTGACAGTTTTACAAACTCTATATACATTAATCACGAGAACTGACAGTGTTGCCAGATCTACCTACAACAACGAAAAAAAAAACTAACTGACAACGTTGCCAAGTCTAATAAAATAAACCAAGAAAGCTTATTGATTGTTTTGCCAGATTTATGCCAGAACTATGATAATGACAAAAGCTATTTTAAATATTAAGAAAATTAATCACGAAAGCTTACTGACAGTGTTGCCAGAACTACCAACAACAAAGGAAAAAGCTAATTGACAGTGTTGCCTGGAATCAAAATAAAAGCTTCCTGACTGTTTTGAACTATTCACCATAATGATGGAAGCTGACAGTGATGCCATTTCTATCAACACTAATCACGAAAGCTGACAGTTTTGCCATTTTCATAAAAGCTAACTGACAGGATCTATCTAAATTAATCACGACATTGTTGCCAGATCAACAATACTATTCAAGTAAGCTAACTGGCGGTGTTGCCATATCTATCAACACTAATCAACAAAGCTGACAATGTTGCCTGACATATGATAAAGATGAAAGCTAACTGACTAAATTTATAAAAATTAATCACGAAAGCTAACTGACATTGTTGCAATGTCTATCAATAATAATTAGGAAAGCTAATGACACTGTTGCCAGATATATCAACATTAATAGCAAAATCTGGCAGTGTTGCTCCATACACCACAATTACCACATACAGTGTTTTCGTGGCTATTTCATATCTTATTATAAATCTTCATCTTTTGTATTATAATATTTTACATTCAACTGACGGTTTTGCATATTGATGTTTAGAGGATTACCTACGTCTGAATCATATTTTATTATCTATATAATAAAAATGAATTGCTGTTTCTTTGAAATCGCATCAATTAATTGAGAACTGCTGGACCAATTTGGCAATTTTTTGTTTTAAAATGTTCGTAATAGTCCGAACTAGGTTTTTATATAAAGAAAAATTTAAAAAGTTTCCCGAAAAAGTTTCAAATTTGGAAAAAACTAAACAGCCTCTTTTGTATGGACTCAAGACCATAGCGCTCAAAAACAGCTGTTCGTATAAAATGCTTAGTAACACATGTTTGTTTACATTCATTACCATAGCAACTTTAGCAAATTTATAATCAGTTTATTATTCTTCAAAACCAATAGCTTTTTAGATTAGATTGACAAATTAAAAGCAAACACAAACAAAAATCAATAAAACATGCTTAGGCCTACTATATTATAATTCAATTTAAACATCGGTTGTTACATATTATTACCCTATAAATAAAACAACTGTTATGGATCAAAAACTGAACATAATTTTAGGTTAGGCCTACAATGAACCAAAACACTTTTATTTGCAACCAATTTCTCTAATTTATAATCGGGTTATTATTCTTCAAAAACCAAAACAGCTTTTTTAGGTTAGATTGCCAAACAACACAAACAAAAATCAACGAAAAATGCTTACTGTATTATAATTCAATTCAAACATCGGTTGTTACATATCTATTTACTTACATATATGCTGTTTAAAATATTGTTTATATAAATTGTTGACATAAACACCATTTGCAATTCAATAACTTAAGTCAAAAGAATGAAATTTGATAACTACCCTTAAAATTAAATAAAGCAATAGCGAAGCATTGCCGGGTCCACTAGTAAACTTATAAAATAAAATGAGTATAACAAACATAGACTATATCACAGGAAACGCGTTAATATAAATATTATCCTTGCACATGACAGAAGTAATAAATTTTAGACTTTTTGCCCCTACAACTTTATCAAACTCGTGCTCTACTTCTAATAAAAAATGTTGCCCAGATGGTGTATCATTGATCACACTATCACGTGATTGGTCCGTTTTTATTGAATTTATTTTTCTATCTAAAACACAGAAAAGTTACACAGTGCGATTCAAAATTGTACGACAACCACTCAGGAGTTGGTCTTGTAGATAAAAATAAGCAAACAGTTCGTATAAGTCCAGCTTACTTAGTTTTCCGGCTGTAGGCCATTTCACGATCAAAAAGAATTAATGCTAGCTTTGGAAATTATAATTTTGAGTTTACATTTAATACACACACACTTTTTATGCTCAGTTTAAGGGTATTTTTTGAAAAAAATACTTCGTTTAACACTTTCAACGATAAAAATATCTTGAAACCCGTTAGCTTGAAAAACAATTTTAATGGAAAGCATTTTCAAAATGTACATAATACAGATTTGATTCTTTAAATAATGATGAAATTTAGGTTAAAACGTTAATGTGCTAAATTTAAACTCGAAATCTCAATAGTTTTCAAAGTTATAATTAGGCCTACTTTTAAAAAATACAAAATGGCTGACAGTCGTAAAACTTCTGGGACCTATGTTTATATAAACTTTATTAACTGATTGGCGAATTTCCATACGAAAGATGAGCTGTTGTAGTGCCTCTTATGGTGAGACCTAAGGTCGGGAGTAGTTAATGAGCACTAGCCATAGTTACCCAGAACACGTTTTGGGGTGTTCTTAAAATTGTATATCTACTTATATAAAGCTAGATGGTAACACTGATTCACTGACATTAATTATAAGGCACTTCCCGTAATCGGACCCCCTCAACCTTATACTTGAATTAAAGCTCTCGACGAGAAACTTTTGGGAAAATTGCCAGAATTTAACATTTTTTAATTTTTGAAGCACCTTTTGGGCGGGAAAGATTTTTTAGATTTTTTCAATTTCTTAATTTTTCCACTTTGAGCGCGTTTTGCAAGAAAACGGTAAGAGATAGCAAAAAATGTTAAATACAAAAGTTGTAGAAAATTTAATTTCAGACTAGCGATGTTCAATCAGATTGAAGATCCAATCATCCGTTTAGCCGCTATTCACCCGAGAAGGAGCTCGGGCACACAATCCTTCAAATTTACCATGTTAATCTTATGGAGATAATGTTTAATGAGTTTGAGTCAGCTGAAAAATAAAACAGCTGATTTATGCTCGGTCACCTATGTACAAACGAGCCAAAGATTAACGAGATTCTTTAGCTAATTTTCCAACTGCGAGTGAAGCGAAGCAGCCATCTGAGGCCGAAGACCGAGGCGGGGTTGGGACGCGAAGCGTCCAGGGGCAGAGCCCCTAGTAGTGTATATATGAGTTCGCACTGTAATAGCTGATTTATTATTAATGAAATTTCACTTCGTGCTTTTAACAATTAGACAGCTGATTAAGGTTTCGACTTATTTTCCTGTACAGTAAACAACAAATGTAACCTTTATGAAGTAATTATTAAACTTGTATAGGTGTGTTCGTTTTTAAAATCAGTGATTTTGTTCAGTGGTAAAATATTTACTAACAATAAGATGAAGAAATTACTATATACGTATATTAAAATGTGATCATCTAATACGGTTAAATGTTTGAGGTATGTAAGAACGTACTGAAATTTGCGTGTCGGCTGTACCTACACATGTTTATGTGTGTGATAATCTATATATATAAAATATCAAAAACCACCGAACAGATAGGAATAAAATTTGGTATGTAGCTTCCTCTAGGGCCGTAAATGCTCGCTAAGAAAGGTTTTCAAAAAAATCTAAATTGGGGGGGGGGAGGTCAAAATTACTAAAAATCCCCGTAAGAAATGCATAGTATAATATATTTATTGATATATATTTTTTGGTTCATTTAGGCCTACATTTAACTTTGATTGGTCTATCCGTGCAAAGCCGGATCGGGCCAGCTATAGTATTCTACACGATATAGTTAGGCTTATGTAAAACCTTAGTTAGGTTATTAGCGAATTTTTATTGGAAATATGAGCTATTGCACTGACCCTTATGGCGATACCTTAGGATGTTAGTAGTTAATAAGCACTGATAATGGTCCAAAGAACACGTTTTGGGGTGTCATTAATTATACAGGGTGAGTTTAGTTTTAAATGTCCTCCCCCTAATTTTTTCCGCATTTCTTAATACATCGACTCCCAACCACCGCCGAACATCATTGATTAGTTTATACTTTCTTTTGATGAGGTTCACATTTTTGGCCGCCATCTTGTATCCGCCATATTGGAATAAACTTTTATTTTTTAAATGTAAAGGTAAGGTTGTGACCCATCATTTCAAACTATTTTTTTCCGTAGAACACGATGCCGCATTCGCTTTTTAATTATCTGCTTTCGTTCTCGAGATATTACCAATTTTGTAAAAAAATTAAATTTTCAAAATTTCCTTGTTTTATTCAATTTAAAAAAAAATATCGACCCTTTATCATCAGATATCACAGTTTGGCAGTAGCTTATAGATTTTTTATTAAGTTATAAATTTGTACTGCCATCTTCAGTAAATTTGTTTGATTTCAGTGTATTAACAACTTTTCTCTGCGAAACTGAAGATGGCAGTAAACATTTATAACTTAATAAAAATCTATAAGCTACTACCAAACTGTGATATCTGATGATAAAGGGTCGATATTAAAAAAAAATTGAATAAAACAAGGGATTTTTGAAAATTTCAATTTTTTACAAAATTGTTAATATCTCGAGAACGAAAGCAGTTAATTAAAATCCGATTGCGGCATCGTGTTCTACGGAAAAAAATAGTTTGAAACGATGGGTCACAACCTTACCTTTACATTTAAAAAATAAAAGTTCATTCCAATATGGCGGATCCAAGATGGCGGCCAAAAATGTGAAGCTCATCAAAAGAAAGTATAAACTAATCAATGATGGTCGGCGGTGGTTGGGAGTCGATATCTTAAGAAATGCGGAAAAAACTTAGGGGGGGGGGGACATTTAAAACTCACCCGGTATATGAATATATGTGTTCGCGCTCCAAAGGCCGCATTTTAAGTCCGATTTGGTTCAAATTTGGTACCCATGTTGATTGTCTATGTCACTCGGTTCGTAAGCAAAAGAATCCAACAATCGCAAGAACGTTTTTTGACCGGAAGTAACTATTTCGTACTTGAATTAAACTTTTTTGGAGTATTATCTAAAACAATTTGGAAAACGGTTGACCCTAAAGGCCATCCATGTAAATTCCCGCTAAGTTTAATTACAACAAACACTATTTTTGGAAATTTTGAACTGCCATAACTTTTGAATGAATCAACCGATTTTTATGCGATTTGCGGCAATCGATGCAGTTTTTCGAGTCCATTGAAAGAATCGACAACAAAAATTTTTCTGATGAAAAATTTCGGAGAAATTGAGAAAAAACACTTTTTTTTATTTTCTTTCGTTCACGATATCTCACGAACGAATTAACCGATTTTGACCGGACTGGTAGCGATCGACGTCGCTTTTCAAGGTTAAAAGCTGATTAGATTTTGGAATTGATCGGTAAAGCCGTTTAAAAGTTATTCCAAAAAAAAATCTGATTTGAAAAAATTTTATTTCTTAGTTTTTTCGAAATTTCTCAGAAAATACCGGTCCGAATTAGTTGAAATTTTCAGGAAATCTAAGTTTGATGGAACTCTTTAGAACGCCGTTTGGTAGGATCCAATCGGTTAAGCCGTTCAAAAGTTATAAGCGAGTCACATACTTACATATACACACACATACATACAGACAGGGTGACACCCTCTCGGGAGTGGTCAGGGAAGATTCCTAGGACCTCAAAACGTCGAGATCTGATGAATACTCGATTTTCGAAAAACGGGGTAAAACCAATAACTTCCCGATTTTAGAAAATTTTCAATTTTCTTTTAGCGGGAAGTTAAAAATAATTCGACCACGCAGCTGAACCGCTGACGTGAGTTGAGCAAATTTCCAAAATTAAGTTTATAGACCAATATTTTAGGGTTTCGACCAACAATTTAGGAAATAGGTCTATTCGCGACGGTGCTGAATAGCTGCAAAATGGTTCGCACGCCATTCCACATATTGGGATTGTCTTCAATACACAAAGCATTGCGTGCTTCGCACGCCATTCCACATATTGGGATTGTCTTCAATACACAATGCATTGCGTGCTTCGCACGCCAAACCTCAAACACACAAAGCATTGCGTGCTTCGCACGCCAGCCCCACGGTAGAATTCACCACATTTTCTTTGAACCGGGTACTTCTATGGTATTTCACGTTTTGATCGATTTTGTGGGAACCAAGCGAGCTATAAGGTCGCGTAAAAAAACAAAATGTGCAGAATAACATCTTACATTTATATTTAAAAAAAAAACTCTAAAAAAAATTCATTCTCTTAGTAAAAATCTCAAAAAATAGTTACTTCCGGTCAAAAAACTTACTTCCGGTTGTTGGATTTTTTTGGCTAACGAACTCGTCCGAGCCACTTACACAACCAACACGTGTATCAAATTTGGACCAAATCGGACTTAAAATGCGACCGCTAGAGTGCGAACACATATATACATATATATATATATATATAAGACCTTTTGGGGACTCGAGTTTCTGCGGTATTACGGGTACCTGGTCGGGTCCCCAATAGGTCTAATTCATGAATGAATTATAAATATTTTCACCCATGGTATAAGTCATCGTACTTTAGAGACCTTATGAGGACCTGCTATTATTTAAAATGAACCTTTTGAAGACCTTAATCTCTTCAATAAACTAAACTCTGACATTACTTTGACTGAAACATTATTTGAGTAAATTTTGTGTCGCGAAATAATATTGTATTGTTGGAATAAAAAGTCATTGAATTTAAAATTGTCTTATAACACTTGCTTTCGTTCTTTAATACTTTTGTTTGTAAAATTAATATTAATGGAGTAACAATTTCTTTTAATTATAACTAGGGGTTAACATAATTCCCAATCCGCGGTACAACTCCCGCTCAGCCGTTCGGCGTCCTCGTTTTAATAAATACAGTTAACACAATGTTAAAATATACACGTTACACATTCACATTATTAATTAGAAGACGAACATAGTTATATGTATTTCTCCAAATAAGTACGGTATTATTTCGGCTCGCATTAAAATCATGCTGTAATGTTTGTGTGTCTGTCTGTTAACACGATATATGCACTCACAGACGTCGAAGAAAACTCCTGGTGGTGCTAAAATCTTCGTATTTTATTGCGGAGAGTTGAAAAGCTTTTGAGTTTTCTAGCGTGAGTCGTAGCGCGTCGAGATCACGTTTTTGGGTCAAAATTTTGATAATATTGGGTAAGACTTTGAAAATATAGTGTGGTGTATCGTTTTATATGTTTTTGGGGTATGAGTAAACAAATTTTGACAGTTAAAGAGTCGTAGCGGGTCACATTTTTGGGGTCAATATTTTTAAAATACAGTGTGGGATATCGTTTTATACGTTTTTGGATAGGGTGAAACCGATTGTTTACAGTTAAAGAGTCGTAGCGTATAGGGCAAATGTTTTTGAGTCAACATTTTAAAAATACAGTGTGGGGTATGTTTTATGGTTTTTTTTACCTGAAACCCGATTTTGATAGTTTTTTGCAAAGAAAAAAACACAAGCCGAAGTCTCGACAAAGGGTTCCATCTTTTCATCTTGTTTATTTATTATCAAAGTTTAGAAATAAACCAATATTTTAACAAATGTAGTTACCATTTTTTTTGATGACCAATTATCATCTAGTATTAGTCTCATTGTTATATTGTTTACTCTGTTATATTCAATCCCGATCAATAGTGTTACTATGATATTTGAAATGCATAACTAGGCCTACAACAGTTTCTGTTTAACCTTATGTCACGTCGTCTGGAGACTTATAAGTAAAATACCAAAATAATAAACATTCTTTACGAACTTTCTTAAAAAACATTGAAACCCCGTTTATTATGTTTTGTAAAAAGCTGGTAAGAAGCTATTTGTACAATATTTTTTTTTAAAATCTCTCCGTTTGTGAACTATTGGCGATAGTGAGAAATATTTTCACATTTTTCTTCGGTTATAAGTAAACGATTGAGATCAGAAAATATTCTAACATTCCCCCGTCTATTATATATACATAATATAAAAATATAACGTCTCTAAGTGGGTTTGTGTAAGTTTACAACTTCAGAACGACTGATCCGATCATTCATTCATTTTGTTCCCCTCATACACTCTCAAGAAGGGTTGGAGGCTAAATTTTGACAAAAATCAAGTCAATACTTGCCAAGTGTGAACAATATATGTCTAACGTAACTAATAATAACGTCATAATACCAAAGCAACCCTGTAATTAACAAATTCATTGTACTAGGAGTAAAGTATGCAGCTGTTATCTGTTTCTATAAACACTGTCTTGTCCATGTGTCAACAAACATCACATCTGGGAGGAAAATAAGTGGGGCTTCCCTTAGAATGCCAATCATTTAGGAAAGTTCACATCCCCACTACTAAGGATATACTCCTAAAACAAAGTATAGTAATTAGTTATGCTGATTTCTCAGCCCTTAGATATTATATCTAAATAAAACAATGAGCTTTATATTATTATTTAACAATTTTTTCCATAGTGGGTGTTTAATCACAGTGTTTGTATTATTGTAGTTATGCGATTTTGAAAAAAGTGTCTTAAATTAATTCAGCAGCCTAAACGGTTACGTTTGGGAGAGTCTTACAACAAAAACTCACGTTATAGTACATACCATGCCCTGCAATTGATGTAATACTGTACTGTGTTAATTGTAGTTATGCGATTTTGAAAAAAGTGTCTTAAATTAATTCAGCAGCCTAAACGGTTACGTTTGGTAGAGTCTTACAACAAAAACTCACGTTATAGTACATACCATGCCTTGAAATTGATGTAATACTGTACTGTGTTAATTGTAGTTATGCGATTTTGAAAAAAGTGTCTTAAATTAATTCAGCAGCCTAAACGGTTACGTTTGGTAGAGTCTTACAACAAAAACTCACGTTATAGTACATACCATGCCCTGCAATTGATGTAATACTGTACTGTGTTAATTGTAGTTATGCGATTTCAAAAAAAGTGTCTTAAATTAATTCAGCAGCCTAAACGGTTACGTTTGGGAGAGTTTTACAACAAAAACTCACGTTATAGTACATACCATGCCCTGCAATTGATGTAATACTGTACTGTGTTAATTGTAGTTATGCGATTTCAAAAAAAGTGTCTTAAATTAATTCAGCAGCCTAAACGGTTACGTTTGGTAGAGTCTTACAACAAAAACTCACGTTATAGTACATAGAGTGCCCTGAAATTTATGTATAATACTGTACTGAGTTAATTGTAGTT
>JAGFPH010017760.1:0-10616 GCA_018207615.1 Philaenus spumarius | reverse complement strand
TTTTCATCACTCCGTACCGAAAGTAGCTACTTTCGATGTCAGCTGGTAGCAACGAAAACGATCGTTTCCCAAGCTCTAATTTAGAGCAAGGGAAAAACGATCAGCTGATTTTCCCTTGCTCTAAATTTGTTTTCCCTTGCTCTCAATTAGTTTTCCATTTGCCCGCTACGCGCTCTGACGTCGCTTTGCCGTTTATTCTTACAATTTATATCAGCTGTTCTTATTGTTCAACAATGTAAACCGAAAACAGGAATAGGTATAAATGAGTTTTGCTGTGTTGTTATTATAGCGCATGTTTATAATAGTTTGCATTTTACTGAGGTTTCTTCTTCAGCATTGTGTGTATTTTTGCGTCGTGATGAAAAGTACCGTTCATAACTTGTACCGAAAGTGATTTTCCGGCACTTGCTCCAATTATTCCCGTACTCGGCTTCGCCTCGTACGTGAAACTTGGGCGCGCACCGGAAAGTGCCACTTTCGGTACTAGTAATGAAATATACTATTCCTCAGTGGACAATTTTATCACTACACATCGTAAACTGAATGGAACAATGCTCCCTAAAAAACGTTGTCGCAGTTTCAATTTATTTATTTAATCCTCCTTAGGCGCAGTACACACGAGCGTCATTCGTCGCCGCGTTGCAGTTGCGTTGACGCCGCGTTGCAGCTGCGTTGACGCCACGTTGCAGCATAGTGTCGGCGTTTAATGCGGTGTCGCGACATTAAAACACAGAACGCCTCTGTTGGTTTACGTCTACTTCAAGTCGTACCACGAAGGAGAGAAGACGTATTTTGTTCGCTTACCTTGTTTACAGTTTCGTTTTCAGAAGACGAGAGAGGAAGTATTGGACTCATCCTCACGCCACAACGGAATCTGAAGAAAAAAATACTTATCTTACCGATTCCGTTTCTCTCCTTTTCTCCTTTTGCAAGGAAGTTTTCGTCCATAATCTCGCAAACATTCATCCAGGCAGCTCTCTTCTGGATTTGATCATGATAATCCTCGCGAGACGGATCTCATATTGTAGGACGTTTCTTAACTAGTTCGATGAACTTTTCAATATCAAAGGAATCCACGATCTCTTCTACAAATTCTTTGCAATGAACGCACAGCAACGCCGATGCACGTGTGCACTGTCTGGTGCCAAGCAACACACTGCCTCGCTGCTCCGAACTGGCGCTGCGGCTGCGTTGAGGCAGTGGCGAGCGTCACAATTTATGCAGCCGCTTCAACGCGGATGCACAGCCAACGCAGCGCCTTTGTGTAAACTGTCCCATTTGAGCACACACACGGCCTAAACGCGGCTACAAAATGAGGAGGCGTTAACGCTGCTTCAAAACGCTCGTGTGCACCCGGCTTTACAACGTAGTGGGAGTGAAACGAGGCGTTTTGAAGTGGAGCGATGAATGTGGAATAAATGCCCGACATTTTTATTTAGTAGCGAAACGTCGGACAAGAACTTTTGATCCTATCGTACAACGTAGCCTCGTAAAAATTAATTTCTCATTGATGGCTAGGTCATAAAGAGACTCGTATCCTTTTTTAAACTCTAAGACCTCTAGATACGACGCCGCGAGACTTCGTGGTCGACAGGACATTAGTAGCAGTGACTACAACCAAAGAAGTTACTTTTAGAAAAGTGTTGGGCCGATAGATCTAGCTATATTAATGTCAGTAATATCAATATTATTGTCCGTGCGGCTAATGGAGAACATATAGAGCACTTGTGTACTCGATTTTGTGAGTATTTTGTTTCATATTCGTATAGGGTTTCTTGGATTTTTAAATTTACAAACAGTTGGCTGGATCCAAAATTGTCAACAATACAAAGCAAGGACTACTTTAAGAAATGGGTGATATATTTTTTCAAACTGTTAGTTTTAATACCTATAGTCTGACTGAATTAAAATATCTAAAACTAATACACTAAACCTCACCTTATTCTTATACCTTGACATTGAAATAAGTTTACAGTGCAGACATAGATCTGGAGTACGTCACAACTACATGTACTGCTATAAAGCCATCTGGTGAAAACACATTTGTCAAAACAGGATCGATAAAAACGTATGGTGTGTACGATCCATGGAGTATGTAGAATCCTCTCTTACCTTACCTCAAACAGTGGTCCTATGCTAGATTTTCATAGTTTAACTATTTAGAAAGTCCTTTAGATACTCCATTTCGATTTCATTTTTTCGTTCAGAATCGATTGCTGGTTAAGAAGATCCAATATTAGAATACTTAACACGGACTTCAGACAACGCTGGAAGTTTTAATGACTAATAGATCCAAATATGGCCAGTTTAAAAGTGTTCTCTGTTTGGGTTCCACCAGTCAAGATGTCAAAATATTTTGGATTAATCACAGAGTTCGCTAACGTTTTCCTGATTTAATGTTGTTAGCTCAAAATCATCATAATTAACCCTATCTAAAAACTTTGAATTACTTAAAGCATATTGGGATATTTAAAATATTTTTTTGGAAGGAAAAAGATTATGTGTTTTTATATAACTTTACAAATTAGCTACATTTTTTACTTGGTTGTACCTAAAATAAATTGAAATCTTGAGTAATGAATATTCCAAACTATTTCAATGCAATCGTGAGTTTTCAGTTACTTAAGTCAGCGAGCGTAAGTTTGTTGAGAGAAAAAGAGTTTTACCTTTGTATTTTGACAGTTGAACGGAAGAAGGTTACAATTAGATTAGAGAGGGGATGATGAGTGGCCCATGTCCTACAATTGGATTGCTACGTGCTAGCAATGCACAGCTGAGGCCTGGACGGACATTCCATGCCTTGATCAACTCGTCCAACTTTTTCTTTGTTATTTCTCCCTGTAGATTTCTCTCATTCAGAGCTATCTTTCTTTCTCTGCGAAATGAAATTTCCTGTCTGTCCGTCTGTCTTGCTTAGACAACTTTCTTGTTTCATTGGCTGAGGAGAATCACGAAGTTAGCACGCTGCACAACTCTCTTTATACATATTGGAAGCTTTCTTCTTGCAATTTAACTTTACGTGGATTCTTTTACCCCCCGAGGGGTTAGGAAAATTACCTATCGTATCAGATACTTATACATATAAATATATCATTAAGAGATTATATAGAAATAATAGGAAACAAAATTTAATAAAAACAAATATATTTATTTATTTATTTGTTAAATAAATGTGAACTAGCTGACCCGTGCGAATATTCCGCAAGTTAGGAGTACTTACCCGATTCAAAACATTGATTTAATTAAGTAAATTTATTTACGTTGGTTTAATTTGATTGATTTGTGTGATATGTTACACTTGCATATAAAGTACAATGTAAACAGTCTAACAGCTGTCATGTTAGTTAAACAGATTGTTAATAGATGGCGCCTTTCATTAGGAACCATATGAAGTATAATATAAAAGTTCGTTTGGTTAATTTTTGTAACGAAAACATGCATTTTAAACTGTTTGTCTATTTTACGCCAATAGCGGGGAACATAAGCTTTAAAATTATGTTTGAATACCGGTAATTAATTTTGATGAAGAATTAAGGGATACATCGCTTAGCGACAAAACACACCTTTGAGAAGTAATATATATCCTTATATATAATACGTGAAGCAGTTTTTTTGTGAACACAATTCCTCCCTTATTTCTGTACCAAATTTAATGTTTGAGTTGTCAAAAAATTCGTCTCATTTTGAAGTTTTGCAATAAGGTTTTAGATGTCAAAAATTCTTATTCTTTATGGCGTGAGCTAATCTTAAAGGTCGGGTTTTCCCCACAAGATTAACATGGAATGAATTTAAAAACCATTTCTATACAAAACAGCTGCTTATAATAAGAAAAAAACTAATCCAGCTGCTTTCGTGGAAGTAAATAATGATGTTTATAGTAGGCTAATAATAATAATAATGTTTATAATAATAATTTTAAAACCATTTCTATACAAAACAGCTGTTTATAATAAGAAAAAAACTAATCCAGCTACTTTCGTGGATGTAAATAATGATGTTTATAGTAAATTAAACATAATTTTAGGTTGGCCTAGACTGATGAAACAACTTCTTCAATGTATTTACATTCATCACCGTAGCAACCAATTGAATAAAATAACAGATACAACAATTGATTCGGATATCCAGCTCTTAGTACAAAATAATATTTTAAGTTAGGCCTATAATGAACCAACACATGTTTCAACACACACAAACCAATAAAAAGTTACGTTAAGGAATTTAAAAATAAGAAAAAACTATGTTACATCCTAATTAAAAATAAATAAGACATATAGTAGGCCTATTTATCGATAGTGAGTAACGTTTTGGTTAGGTTTTGATTAGGTGTACACCTGAGCCTTGCTGGTTCTTTTAACCTTTATTATAACTGTTGCTATAAAATATACGAAATAATTTGATTTGAACATTTAGCATTATTTACTATCTTAGTTTTTAGGTTATCATTAATCCTACACTTTTATTATAAACTAGCTGAATACCCGTGCTTCGCTACAGGGAATTTGTTAGTTGCATCACCATGATTTATAATTATTCTCTCATTTTCTTTCATCTATTATTATTAAAGTGAATTATAAAATTTATATTCAACTACTTTGGTATTTATTGTTCACTGGTTGCCCGTCAATCGTCTTCGTCATGGTATGTGTGCTAAATAAATTAAATAAATAAAAAATTCAGAGTGAAGAGTGCCTTTTTCTTCAACCGCTAAATCTACAGACTTTTAAATCACAGTCTTAGCTTGATGTTTGCAGCGTCTTTAATTGCGAATGCATAGATTGGGTTAGTTTCGATTAGGTTACGTCTTAAATATTTTCTTAAAATTAATAAGTTCCAAATTTCAACTTTCTAGCTTTAAGGAAAGAATACAAATTAGTATTGATTGTTTTTAGGGTTTGTTATTACATGTTCAACCATTAGCAGCACGTAACGAAATGTACAACTGGTTTACTTTTTATGTGTATCGTGTAAGAAATAAATGTACAAAATTTCAGCTCTCTAGTTTTAAGGAATGTATAATATTAATAATAATTACTGTTTTTAGGGGTTGTTAACACATTTTCACTCCTAGCAGCAAGTAACAAAATGTAAAAGTCATTTACTTTTCATATGTGTTTTGTAAGAAATATATGAAAATTTTCAGCTTTAGGGAAAGTAAACAAACAACATATATTGTTTTAGGGGATGTTTCAACCCTTAAAGGTAAAATATTTTAAAATCCTATCTTAGAGCGCCTATAGCAATTATGAGCAATATGTGAACCAAATATTTCACGTTCCTTAGCGGTATTAAATTTATATTTATAGTTATAGGGGTTGTTACTAAAAGTTCACCCCTTAGCAGAACGTGATAAAATGGTAAAACTGGTTTATTTTTTGTATGTATTTTCTAAGAAATAAATGTACAAAATTGCAGCTTTCTTGCTTTAAGGAAAGTATAACAAACAATGTTTATTGGTTTATGGGTTGTTTCAACCCTTAAAGGCCAAATATTTAAAATCTTTTCTTAGTTCGCCTCTAGCCCCTACTGAGCAATATGTGTACCAAATTTCACGTTCCTAGGTGGTATTCAATTAATATTTACAATTTTAGGGGTTGTTACTACATTTTCACCTATTAGCAGAACATTGCAAAATGTAAAAATGGTTTACTTTTTATATATATCGTGCAAGAAATAAACGTAAAACATTTTTGTTTTCTAGCTTTAAGGAAATTATAACATATAATACTTATTTTTTTATTGGTTGTTTCAACCCTTAAAGACCAAATATTTAAAAATCATTACTTAGTTTGCCTTTAGCTCCTATGAAAAATATGTGTACCAAATTTCACGTTCCTAGGAGATAAGTTTTTTTTTTAGATATATAAAAAACAGTATTTATTGTTTTTGGGGTTGTTTCAATCCTTACAGACCAAATATTTTAAAATCCTTTCTTAGTACGCCTCTTGCCCCTATGACAAATACTTGTACCAAATTTCAAGTTTCTAGGTGGTAAGGTTTTTGAGATATATAACAAACAATATTTATTGTTTTAGGGGTTGCTTCAACCCGTACACACCAAATATTTTAAAATCATTTCTTAGCACGCCTCTTGAGCCTATGACAAATACTTATACCAAATTTCTCGTTTCTAGGAGGTAGGGTTTTTGAGATATATAACAAACAATATTTATTGCTTTAAGGGTTGTTTCAACCCTTTCAGGTCAAATATTTTTAAATCATTTCCCCTGTGGCAAATACATGTACCTAATTTCACATTCCTAGGCCGTAAGGTTTTTGAGATATATAACAAACAATATTTATTGTTTTAGAAGTTACTTCAACCCTTACAGGCCAAATATTTTAAAATCCGTTCTTAGTGTGCCTCTAGTGCCTATGATCAGTATGTGTACCAAATTTCAAGTTCCTATTTGGTATCGTTTTTGAGATATATAACAAATAATATTTATTGTTTTAGTGGTTGTTTCAACCCTTGCATGCCAAATATTTTAAAATCATTTCCCCTGTGGCAAATACATGTACCAAATTTCACATTCCTAGGACGTATGGTTTTTGATATATATAACAAACAATATTTTTTGTTTTAGAAGTTACTTCAATCCTTAAAGGCCAAATATTTTAAAATCCGTTCTTAGTGCCTATGATCAGTATGTGTACCAAATTTCAAGTTCCTAGGACGTACGGTTTTTGAAATATATAACAAACAATATTTATTGTTTTAAGGGTCGTTTCAACCCTTACAGGCCAAATATTTTAAAATCATTTCCCCTTTGGCAAATACATGTACCAAATTTCACATTCCTAGGATATAAGGTTTTTGAGATATATAACAAACAATATTTATTGTTTTAGGGGTTGTTTCAACCCTTGCAGGCCAAATATTTTAAAATCACTTTCCCTGTGGCAAATACATCCATCAAATTTCACATTCCTAGGACGTAAGGTTTTTGAGATACATAACAAACACTATTTATTGTTTTAGGTGTTGTTTCAAACCTTGCAGGCCAAATATTTTAAAATCCTTTTCCCTGTGGCAAATACATGTACCAAACTTCACATTCATAAAACGTAAGGTTTTTGAGATATATAACAAACAATATTTATTGTTTTAAGGATCGTTTCAACCCTTGCAGGCCAAATATTTTAAAATCATTTCCCCTGTAGAAAATACATGTTCCAAAAATCACATTCCTAGGACGTAAGGTTTTTGAGATATATAACAAAGCAAGATTTATTGTTTTAGGGGATGTTTCAACCATTGCAGGTCAACTATTTTAAAATCATATTCCCTGTAGCAAATACATGTACCAAATTTCACATTCCTAGGACGTAATGTTTTTGAGATATATAACAAACAATATTTATCGTTTTAGGGGTTGTTTCAACCCTTACAGACCAAATATTTTAAAATCCTTTCTTAGTACGTGCCTCTTGTTCCTATGACAAATACTTATACCAAATTTCACGTTTCTAGTAGGAATTGTTTTTCAGATATATAACAAGCAATATTTATTGTTTTAAGGGTTGCTTCAACCCTCAAAGGCCAAATATTTTAAAATGTTTTCTTAATGCGCCTCTAGTGCCTATGAGTAATATGTGTACCAAATTTCAAGTTCCTAAGTGGTAAGGTTTTTGAATTATATAACAAACAATATTTATTGTTTTAGGGGTTGTTTCAACCCTTGCAGGCCAAATATTTTTAAATAATTTCCTAGTTCGCCTCTTGCCCTTGTGTAAAATACATGTACCAAATTTCACATTCCCAGGAGGTAAGGTTTTTGAGATATTTAACAAACAATATTTATTGTTTTAGGGGTTGTTTCAACCCTTACAGGCCAAATATTTTAAAATCCGTTCTTAGTGTGCCTCTAGTGCCTATGAGCAATATATGTACCAAATTTCAAATTCCTATGTGGTATGGTTTTTGAATAACTGTGATCAGTCAAAACTACCCCTAAACCCCCAAAACTACCCCTAACAATTTGAATATCAAAATGAAATTTTTGTTGTTTTCCTATTTCCATCACAAAGTATACACATGCCAAATTTCATCTCTATAGTTTCATGGGAAGTGGGAGAATTAGTGATGATGAGTGAGTGAGTGAGTGAGGGCTTTGCCTTTTATATGTATAGATAAAATAGAACATATGTTTTAGAAGGTTCCATCGGGGGTTGGCGTGCGGAGCAAGCTGGGATCTCCCCTAGTATATGGATATTTTGTTAACTAACTTAATTGGAGTTCAGAGAAAATGTTAATTACATGATTATTCCTTGACTCAATAATCAACAACTCAAATTAAAAAATACTATAAAAAATGTACCCGCAAACTAATAATTTTTAAAATGCCGATTATATGTATAAAACAAATTAAGTAACAATTTGTGATGCTCTAAATTTTGTTTTTTCTATATTGAGGGAGGTGTCAAACGCCTAATAAATATGTAATAAAAACGCACGGCTCGAAACACATAAAACCTTGCAATTTGATGGGTGAAATAAATTTGATGGGTAAACAATAAATACTGGGATGGCATGTTAACGGACATGCCTCTTAAATCTGATATACAAACGAGTCTGAAATGTTTCAACATATGATTGGTAAACGAATAATATGTCAAAATATAGTTTTTATTTTGTGTTCGATATTCATTTCAGAAATGTTATAGTTTGACACTAGCAATGTCTTGAGTTCATTTAATTTTGATTTACAATTAATTATCATTTTGTTTTATAAATATTTTAGTAAATCATTGTGTATGTCAATGTAAAATAATCATAAAGTGGATTTGTTTAAACATTACTGACAATATAAGAAACAATTCAATTTTAAAATTGTTTTAATTAAACTCCCGAATTAATTTTCACCTAAACTTTCCGGCGTTTGGCCAGTACAGAAAAACTCTGTCACAAACTTGTTTGTTCATTTTGTTTTGCATATTCTTTGTTATTGGAACGAAGTTCCTTAACGCGGTAGGAGTCAACAAATAGAAAATGTAACGCGTAACGAAAAAAGTGTTAGTAATTGGTTGCTGTGGTAATGACAAATATAAAATACGAGTAACAAAAAAGCGTTACAAAATTGGTGAGGCAATTAAAGTAAATACATTCAAGAAATATGTGTTTTGGTTGATCAATTTAAAATAAGAGACGATCGGTTTCGTCCGGCGTAGTTCAGATGTTATCGTCAAGCGAATGTTAATACATTCAATAAAAATATAAAATGTTCGTTCAGCAGTCTAGGCCTAACCTAAAATTATTGTATGTATATTTAATTTATTTTATCTACCTTAACGGCAACATAAATACAATAATTTTAGGTTAGGCCCAGAAAGTAATTTTAAGTCTAGGCCTAACCTGAAATTATTGTATGTATGTTACCGTTAAGAGAGGTAAAATAAATTAAACATACACACAATGATTTTAGCTAGACTGATGAACGTTATTATTTTGCGATTCGATCTTGGTATTAAATTTGAATTACAACTTGAATATCAATATTACACTTTTGGTTTAGTATAATTAAAAAGCAAACAGGCAATACATAAAGAACAACACAGTAATGAACTGTCTATTCGACGAGTTTAAATTGAGTGCAGGGAGGAAAAATATTTCTGTAAATAATTTCTGCGTTGTCAGCATTGGAGGATCCAGGGGAGGGGGCTGTGGGTGCTACAGCCCCCCTTTGGTTATTATATTTTTGTTTTGTTTATTGAGTAGTCTCAGACAACATAACTAGTATCGAATATTTCACCCACTAAATATTAACCAATCTCAATAAAACAAAAACCATTGGAAAGGTAATAATTTAAACTTTAATTTTTATATTTAAAAATTTCTTCCAAACGTATATTAAAATTGTAATCATCGTTGTAATATTGTAGTAAACATCAACTGATGCCGCGCGAGAAAGTACAAGCGAATGATTCAAACTCGTCACTTTTTAAAGGCACATAACCGTTAAACAGACTTGTTTTGAGACGAAGATAAGGACACCTATGGGTTCATCAAGATTTGAACTTTCTACCACGATCTTCCGTCACATTTATAATTTCTTAGCTATGAAGTTTTCTGTAAACCCTTGCAATTGGATAGTTTTTGTTAATTAATGGGAAAGCACATTTTGAAATCGATGTATCTATTACAAATCGATATATTTGTATAATATAATGATTTTTATATCTACTTGAAGTGCAAGTTCTATATTTTCGTTTGATATAAGGAAAACCTGGTTTAGTGTTCCGATGCTATTCGGGTATTTCCGTGAAATATGTACATTTTCAACGCTCTAGGCGCGTTAATCCATTACCTTTTCTCGTCTGGCTGGAACTGTATACTTTAGGTTTGTCAGATTTTTGTTTAGTTGTTCTAATAAGGCTATTAAAAATTTTCAATCAAGGGTATACAGTTTAATTTTATGATTTATTCTCTACAATTTGTTACAATGAAATTCCATTTTTGGGAAAAGCATATAATCCTTAATTTCTATTCAAAATGGGTGCTCGTGAAATAGTCAGACGTTTTCAAGCACTGTACTCCAAAAAATTATTCTATTATCCCCCCCCCCCCCCATGGGAGACAGCCCCCTCCTTGAAAACCGGCTGGATCCACTTATGGT
>JAGFPH010017759.1:4889-17220 GCA_018207615.1 Philaenus spumarius | reverse complement strand
TCCAATTCACCGCCCGCAGTTTTTAAACGCGGTGTGCCTACAGAATTTTATACTCAAAAAATCAACCATTTATTGTATTTTATTTTTATTGTTTTAACACATTTTCTTGGATATCAAAAAGCGTACAACAAATGAAACTATGAGCTTATCTAGTAATATTAAATATAGGTGTAAGTTAGTCGCATTTATTAAGTTTCATTACTAAACAAAATCTACTAATTTTATTTACAGGAAAAGAGAAGAGGGAATTTACAGCTCACAACCATAACTAACTGTTTTAAATAATGTAACTTGTTAATGTGGCTTCAATTCTCACTATATGTTGTTGTTTAATAATTAATTAAGTAATTTATTACTTTATGAAATATAATATACAATATCAATATACAGTATATGAACTATGGATGCAATTTGTATAACAAGATCTATTATATTAAATCAAACTTTATACTAACGGTACCTATCTAATTTTCGTATTATAGCAAAATTTGTTTTTAAATAATGAACATAAGAGTAGGCCTGTAAATCGAACATTATGGAAAAAATAGTTTTTATTTGAGTTTTTTTTTCTTAAGAAAATTATTATTATTTTTGTTACTATAACTGTAATTAATTAATTTTCTTATTCATGTAATTAAATGTGATTGAGGTTTTCTAATAAAATAATTTCCGTTTTAAAAGTTCCAAAAAAACTATTTTGATTACTTATTGATTGGTATATTTTAATTTATAAGCAAATATTATGTATTTAACTTACGTTTACAATTTACATTATTCTAATATAACTAGTAGTACTGTGAACCATAGACCTCTCTCGTTGAAATAACAAAAATGTGGTTTTGAGCTTAGATTAAAAATAATGTGCCAGTAAGGAAGTAAGCAGAAGGTTTAACCAGTGAAACATTATTTTGCAATTCCCGAGATTCCGGGGTTTCTAGTTCTCGTTTTTTTTTCTTGAGCTTTATCTGCTAAATATTTTCTTTTAGGGGGCATTGTGTTTTATTTAGGTTAATAATGCGTAATGTAGCTAAAACATATCGCGTTATTGAGGGAAAACATAGAATTAAAAATGTACATACTTAAATAACTAAAACTTAACAATGTATTTAAATTTCCATAACTTCCTCATCATATATCATATTCCAATATTAGATTAGAAATAATGAAAACAACTGATGTTAAAGATAGTGATCTCAACCCATGTACCAACACTTTCCACGTTGTCAAACGGTCATTTTTTGTATGTCCTTTATCGCCGAGGGGTTTCATTTGTTTCATCTCATTTTGTAATTCAAGATAAGCTGAATCAAATACGTTTAAGAAATAATAATTTACAAGTATATGGTTCAATTCTTTGATTTATTCTCTACACTTTCTTATAATAATATGCCATTTTTGGGCAAAGGATATATTCCTAAATTATTATTCAAAATATGCCTTGTTTTGTTAGCAGTCTTGTAGTAGGAACATAAAAACTGGTGTTTTCAAAAAAATAAATTAGAAATTGAAAAATATTTTTATACAGTTCTATTTAGAACTAAATTACGAAACTTTTTCACATTTATGAAAAAAATTACAAAACATTTTTACAATTGTTTGTGTATGCCTTTTCCTTTCGTTACTGAACATGCTTGTTTCTTGAGCTAATAACTTTGTTAATTTTACTTCAATATTTTTTTTTTTTACTGGTATATATGAATTATATGAACCTTTATCTACAAAAAAGCTATGGAACACTTTTGAATTGGTTTAGAATAAACGTATAAAAACATGGTTGAAATACAAACAAAAAGGAAAGAGCAAGGCAGCAGGTAGCGCTTTCTCTCTCCCTCTCAATAAAATTATAAGTTTTTATGAAGATATCTAAAGAATAAACGTATAAAAACATGCTTAAAATACAAAAACTTGGACGATTTCTTTACAAATTTGAAGATTGGGGCCATTTTGTGAGCTTACCGTTAGAAATCCCAGAAAAAATCAAGAATAAAATTATTTTCAAAATCAAATTTGCTAAAATAATATTAGTTTTTAAATTCGACTTACTTTTAAGCCACAAACTGGCTTTGGAAAAAAGCTTACACTGAGAGAAACGGTCCGGCCGACATTTTTATTTTATTTAAGTTGTTAAAAATAAAAAACCCCGTATATATACATCGCTCGGCCTAGAAATAAGGAACCTTTATGCAAAAATCTTCAAAATCGGTCAAGGCGTTTGGCCGTAATCGTTAGTCAGACAGACACACAGACGAAATGCCGAACGGTCGAGCTAAAACGGAGACCTCGCTTCGCTCGGTCAATTATTATCATTCTGACATATTTTAACATCATATAACACATCATAACAAAGAAACTTTTATATCGTTTATTCTTTGCAAAAAGAGATAAGTTTTCTGAGTAAGAGACGCAGTCAGTTATATTGTGGAAGCAATTACCTGAAGTCATTCTGTTGGAAAATGACATAAAATAGAACCGAGTGGCAATAGACTTATCTCAGAGCAAATAAATAGTAAGTCTTAATATGACAAAGAGTTTAAGAAGTATATAAAGAAAGGTTAACAATTAATGTATATAAAGTATATACAAAGTTTTTTCTGTCAACTGTTTTCCATTTGTAATTAATAAGGTTCCTAATTTGTTAAAAGTAAATATTTCTTCCGAAATATACACGCAGTTGGTACCAAATTAAATGTAATTGTCTGTATATTTGTCCATTTTGCTTGGATTTCAGCTATTACCCCACTAAATTTTCTAAAAACGGAAATTAAAATCTGTTATGGCAATTTAACATTGGGTAAAATTTTAATTAATTATATTCCGAGTGATATCTGTAGTTCCATTGGACCCATTGACATGCGGTCTATGTTAAATGAAAGGTAAGCAACTCTATATTTTCCTTAAAATTTTACTATTGCTTTATTTAATATTTTAAAAATGGAACTTAAAATATCTTCTATTTATTAACATTGTATTTACTGATCAACTGAATAGCACAGATCAGCCGATTACAACAGCACATGTTTTATTATAACATTTTTAGTTTATGTTGCAATTTACTTTATTGGAGTATTTTATTTTTTATTTTTCTGTAACAGATATAACATAATATAATACACTTCTATAATATACTACAATCAAGCAATAGCGAAGCATTGCCGGGTCCGCTAGTATTATATTAAGTTGAGGTTATTTATTATAGTAGTTATGCATCTGTTATTGAGCATTCACTTACTCTAAACGTCAAATTTGTGGGTTTTTATTAAAGAAAGTATGTTTCAGACTTCAAAATTGATTCTTATATACATTTTAAAGACTAGAATATACTTAATTTAAACCATATCTATATACATGTAAAACAAATTACTATTGATTTTCGAACAAATTAGAAAGTGTCCTAGTAGTGTCTCCTAAAAAGCTGTTAATTTAAAATTATGGTATTAGAAATATTTGTGCGAATTGGTTATGTATTCAATTTTGTATTAAAGAATTTAGGTATTTAAAGCTTATCTATCTTTGATAACCTATTTGATGGAGCCGTTAGCTTGCATTTCTGTCTATCATATTCACTCAAGCTATACTATTTGTTTGCATTGAGAATGTGCTTATACGTTTTACATTGACCGGGCATTAGTTGTATTTGTATGTTTAAGAGCATGTGTATCAGGACTGCAGAGTGTATATAGGGAAGGGCTGTATCACGTCGAGTGAAAAGTTGTACCCACTGCAGCCGGGCCGTGACGTCACTGCTCTGACACTGCTACGCTACGTAGTAACAATTAATACAGAATACTTTTAGTATTCTGTATTCATTGGTAGTACTCGCACTTATGGCCGCAGAATAGTGTTAAAGAACTTTTGTTATATGTAGCATACTGTATTTATTAACTTGCTGCCATTTCATATTAATATTGTTTATAGAAATTAATTTAAGTATATAAAGTAAAAGCAATAACAAAAAAAAAAAAAATTAAGTACAGACTATGTTATAAAATCAAAATACAAAAATGTACGTTCTGTTTATTAAATCACAATTTTACAACTAACAATTAAGTACTATGTTATAAAGTCAAAATACAAAAAATTTACGTTCTAATTACTAAATCACAATGTTACAACCAACAATTTAATACTATGTTATAAAGTCAAAATACACAAAATTTACGTTCTAATTATTAAATAACAATTTTACAACTAACAATTTTATTTTTTGGAACGTATCCATTTTTTAGCTTTTTTCATAGAGCTTCTTTGACTTGATCTCTTTTCATTGAAAAACCTAATCCTAATAAATATCCTTACCCTAGCGTAAATATTGATTGCTTGTGAACAAACATTTGGAAATTGTTCTGCAAGTCTACTTCAAAGTTCCTTAATTCACCTCTGTGGACACTGTAAAACTCATTTTTACCATGAAGTGATTTAAAAACTGTTTCAAATCCGTCCACTGTCTTTTGCCACGATTCACTAGGAACGGTCAAGCCACCATGGGAACTGAGCTTTTAAATCCACTACAGATTTTTTTAAGTTCTCGTTCTCCTTAACCAATAAATTGTAGTTTTCACAATTAAATTCACAATTGCCAAGATCAGTTTCAGTTAGTACAGGGAAACAGTTGTCCTGGCAATAATTACTGTCACTATTCTATGTACGGGGTTTTTTAGCGCTTAAATGTTCAATTCTGTCTAAAGGGTTCAACCGAATCCGTCTATTATTAAAGCGCTCTTCTCTAGAAACAGACGATGATTTTTCATTTTGGTCAATTTCACAGGGCAAATTTAAAGAAGGAACTGCAGTTAGTTTTAATATCTTTCTTTATGGCAACCCTAATAATCGGTTTTTCATGTCATCATTATATTCTGATGGAGAAAAATGGGTGTTACAAATATGAGCATAATTACAGTTTACTGGGTCCAAACGTTTACATTTTGTCAACCATAATTTTGCAGTTTCACGATCTTTAGGGAAACAATGGTATACAATGTCAATTCCCAGATTCTTTGTCTTACGGGAATTATTGTTGCAAGTCGCGACCGCACAACAAATCATTTTCTTTATTTCTTAATTGCAAATAACAACACAAATATTTAACTGCAACACCCACAATACAGAAATTAGCGTAAAACATAAACAGCATCACTTCAACACAACAAAGCTGTCACATTTGACGGAGCTACTGAATAAATTCGCATTAATACCAATGCTACTTGTCTAGCGGTGTCAGAGTGGTGACGTCACGAAGCTGTACCCCCACCACGCCTCCGAGTACAGCGGCGGCATAGGTCTCGTCAAAGTAATGAAACAGCCCTTCCCTACACTCTGCAGTCCTGATGTGTATTGCATTTACAAATTGAACTAACTACTTATACTTTTGTATTATAGTAATATACATAGATTTTGATTTGTTTACAGCTAATTAATTGTAATATTTCGAATTTAACAAAATCGGGATTCGTTTTAAATCTGTTCTGTTTTAAGTTATTTTTGTATTAAAAGATGAATGTTAAATTTACTTATAAGTGTGTCAACATGACTTTTCTTTCAAATGTGTAAATTTCTTAAATTTTGAATTAATATTCCCAGTTCTGAGATTGCTTACGTTAGTACTTTTTTTAAATTGGTATACTGATAGTTAAATGCTTTCAGTATAGCTTTCCCATAGGATAGAAAACTATGCTTATGCTCCTTAATTTTAGTAATTCAATGTATAACCGCAATTGTTTTATATTCTCAACAGGCTGTGCATAGGTAACATAGATAAACAATTATAGACTCACAAGTGTTAGTAAATGTTCAAATAATACCTAATATTGAATTAGTTTCACCTTTCACGTTTAGTTTAATTGTTTTTTCCATTATAAAACTTATATCTTCAATCATATAATCACGTGTTAGTGCCCCTGAATAATGTTTGCCAATTTATAACACAATTCTAACTTTAATACTTTAAACTTTTAAAAAAGATAATGCAGTGACTTCAACATTTAAATTTTGTCTGCTTGTTTACCATCTATTTCGCAGGTATACGTGTTAATATTATATATGCAACTCGTAAACAATTATGTGAAAAGGATGTGTACTGAAGAGTTATTTAAATCAAACTTGTTTACGTTATATTATTAATAAAATATTTGTCCGTGTTTGTAGCTAATCTAATTTCGAATAGTTCTAAGAGTACCAATTTAAATGGAAAATCCTAAAGCACTGTACAAACGTTGCATACAAATTATTTCTATACATTTTTACAAGATCAATAACACAAAACACAATTCCCTATAGTATCAAAGCTCTATGGGCAATAGTTTGTATTTTACATTCAAGAAAGCTTAAGCTATTTTTGAATTTTAAGCACTAATACTTATATAATTCTCATGATTTATTCATGATGATCTTTCTAGAAGGATCACTAAGGAAAAAGTGATATGTTTAAAAAAATACTTTGAACTTGAGTTTTAGTTATTATTCTAAATATTTCCACACGGAATTTATTAATCCATGCCATAATATAAATATTATGAATTATTACTTTTGCAAAAAAAAAATCTTGTCTTATATCAGAAAAATGCTAATAAAATGTACAGTACTTTTACATGAACTATTTGGCCTGTGATTAAATTTGGTTATACAATATAACGTATTTAAATCGTAGATAGTTTCTGTTTTAAACTAATAATTCATCGTTAATGTTAGATAATGCTGGTTTCTAAATAATGCAATACCTTTTAAGGCATACTTTCAAAATAATCCTGAAGTGGTTATTTCTTCTTTTGAGCAAAATTTTAGGCGTAAAGAATCATATTCCTATACATTTTTGGATTTCTATACCTGATATGATAGGTAAGAAGTGGCGAATAATGCCCGTAATACCATCAAAGGCCATTAATATCGTACTGCTATTAAAATAATTATCTTTCCAAAGACTACAATATAGCATAGTTTATTATGTCAATGGGTATAACATTTATTTCCTACATATTTTAAATTAATCACTATCGATTTTGTATATTATTTTATTTTATTTATTTATTTATTCTTTTCATTACTTTTTCTGAAAATTATTCCAGTGGAATATGTGACATGTCCTTACATTGTTATATAAATAAAAGTGCAAAATAATAAAACATACATAACATACACAAAATCACAAATAAATTTACATAAACATTTGATTAAAAAACTAAACAAAAAAACAAAAAACACATTTAATACAGTTTATATAATATATACATTTTAAAAACAAATAAGCTCTTCCTGACAACTGCAGCTTGGGCTCAGGTACTTGTGGAAAGATATTCTTCCACAGAAAGAACGCATTTTCTACGAGGTAGCACCTGAGTGAACTCTTGAAACTGTGGATAGAACCTAAGTTTTTAATATTTTTGTGAAGTGTATTAAACAACTTTATACCAGCGTAATAAATTCCGCTTTCAAAAATTTAAGTCTATGAACAGGATATTGAAAAAAAAATGAGGGATAGGGTTTTTGTGGTAGTGCGGATTAATTTCAAATAAATTATTGCTCTTAAAGAAAATTAAAGTTTCATAAATATAAATGCAAGGGAAAGTTAAAATATTGTGTTTTTTTTTTAATTCTTTTTTGTAAACGGAATATTTTTATTGATTCAACAGAGTTCCCCCAGAATGCCACCAAATATCTTAGACGAGAAATGCCATAGAAAAATAAACGGCTTTTATTAGCGAATTTTCATAGGAAAAATTGAGCTATTGCAGTGGCCCTTATGGTGAGACCCAAGGTCGGGAGTAGCAAATGAGCACCAATCATGGTCCCCAGAAAACGTTTTGGGGTATCATTAAAATTCATATATATATATGTGTGTGTTCGCACTCTAGCGGCCGCATTTTAAGTCCGATTTGGTTCAAATTTGGTACACATGGTGGTTGTCTACGTCGCTTGGACGAGTTCGTTAGCCAAAAAAATCCAACAACCGGAAGTACGTTTTTTGACCGGAAGTAACTATTTTTTGAGACTTTTACTACGAGAATTACATTTGTTAAAAGTTTTTTTTAACAATATAAATGTAGGATGTTGTTCTGCACATTTTTTTTTTACGCAACCTTATAGCTCGCTTGGTTCCCCCAAAATCGACCAAAACGTAAATTACCATACAAGTACCCGATTCGAAGCCAAGTGGTGCAAACTCGCGAGGCCACTAGGCACAAACAAATTCTACTAGACATAATGTATGTACAGCTTCCTGGATTGAATATTATGAACATCTATTAAGTAAAGAAAGCGATTGACAGTGTTCGTGAAGTGTTTTTGTGTATTTTTGTGTATATATGTGATAATGTGTTTTTGTATATTGTGTTTTTTGCCTAAATTATTGTACTATTTTATCATCATTGTTTTAACCTTTTTAAAAACATATAACGTGCCAAAGACGATGCCTTAGCAGGCTAACAACTTCAATTATCAAATAAATGGATCTGATGATGACGGCATAGCCGTTGAAACCGGTTATCCACCTATTTAACCAACTTTGGATTGACTGACGGATACACAAGGTATACTACCTATTAATATAAATTCTACTAATATATTACGTACACACAGACAGCTGTTCAACGCCTTCGTGAGTAGACCTATTTCCCAAATTGTTGGTTGAAACTCTAAAACATAGGCATACAAACTTAATTTTGGAAATTTGCTGAACTCACGTCAGCGGTCCAGCTGCGTGGTCGAATTATTACTTTTAAATTAGTCACAGAGGAAATCATTTTGAGAGCAAAGCAAACTGACGCCAGTGACTCTGCTAAACCTGAAATGTGACTTTTCCAATTTAAATTTGAGTCCTGGTTAATTCCAAGAAATTTAACATTGTACCAGTCTTGGATAAAAACAATTAAATATATGGAAGCTATACTGGACCACATAGACTGGACATGTTCAAAAGACTTACCTTAAAATTTATACTTGCCAAACTGAAGAAATGTCTTAGCCGATCACTCACAAATATTATTCAGATATATTGAGGTAAACTCAATAAAGAAGAAGTTAGATTAGATTTTGATTTATAGACCAAAACCAAAAGAAAAATATATTTTAAATATATATTTAAAAAAAATGACATGCCCTTAATAATAAAAGTTAAAATTTATACGCCCTTAATTACAAAAAAATAATTTAAGAAAAGTTTACCTTTACAATATTAATTTTGTTAAGTTTAAAAGATCCCTCCCCCAAAAAAAATAAAAGTTGAACAACCCTCCCCATTAATAATAAATACAAATTTATACAATTCTATTAATTATACAAAATCACAAAATTAGATACATTGTACCATGGATTTATTAATAGGTAACATTTATTTTGTTGGCCAACCTTAATGCTAAGTGAAATTAAATAATAAAAATAATGGCGTTTAAGAATTTAGTGAGACGTCTCTCTTATAATAAATAAAAAAACTGTAGAATTTTGACTGAAAATCCCTGGAGGATTGTAGTTCCAAAATTTGCTATAGCGCACTTCCCAATTAAATTAAATTATGAAGACATTTATTATATATTAACACTAAGAAAGACAACAATGTGTATACAACTTATTCAATAAATAATTTATGAGTAATGTTCACTGCAGATTTAATTACAAGTTTATTGTTTAGTTCATAGCTATGTTTTGAACTAATAGATAGCAAATTGAGTGTAACTACATTAAAGTACTAGGCACTGTCGGCGAAATTAAGTAGAAAAGAGTTGTATCGGTGGTCTGAAGGTAATGGTTGTTAATTGCAGAAGAACATATTTAACCCTCCATCTTGCACCAGTTATACACTGCATGTAAAACAAAAGAAGATGGTTTTAGCAATTATGGTAGGTTTTAAAACCAAAAACATTGTGAACAGACTTTAGACTTAAAGAGTTTGCCTTTATATTATTTTGGTAAATGTTTAACAGGCTAGGTTGAGAATAACTTTGTTAATTGGTAATTCAAGATTTAACATTAGTTAACCTGTTATCATTTGTCATGTTAAACTTTAACTGTTACCACATGTAAAATTCAAACACATGTGAAATTCAGAATGCACATGGAAGTTCATATGTTTCAGACTTTCCTCAAACGGAATGACCATAAGATAATAAAGTTACACAACTTTACTTTACTTTATGACTTTAAAGTTATAACAATATGGTTACACAATTTGCTTTAACCTAGACTTAGGTTTGAATTTAGGCAAGAGTTACACTAGGTTGTACAATATGGTTACACAATTTGCTTTAACCCTGGAACCGGCAGATCGCACGAAACGTGCGATCATGACAACACATTTGTAACGTGTGATTGTATTGAATATTTGACCCACTAAAAATCTTCCAATCTCAAAAAGACAAACACCGTTGGAAAGGTAATGTTTCAAACTTTAACTTTTGTATTTAAAATTTCTTTCTAAAACGTTTATTTACTTGTGTAATCATCGTTTGAAAATTTAGTTTTTCTGAACGTCTACTTCGCGTGAACAAAACTGGGAGAAATGAGTCACTTTTTGTGACAATTCTAAGTCGTATAACGGTTAGACAAACCTGTTTTGAACAGAATTATTACATACCATTAGATTTGTGAACATCTGGACTTTCTAAAGATGCCTTCAAAATATTCGTCACTGTTATATTTTCGATTTTGTGGGATTTCTTGTAAACCCTTGCTATTGGAGAGATTTTCCGGCCAATGAGCAAGCTCATTTGAAAATCGATTTATCAGGTTGAAATCGATATAGTTGTACAGACATTTTTATATCTATGTTTAGAGGAGATTTCACAGTTTATTTTGGTATAAGGAAGATGTGATCTAGTGTTCATAGGAAGGTCTTTGTATTCCGCCAAAAAAGAACATTTTTTGTAGCGTCCTTCGCCATTTTACTGTTGTCTTTCACTTGGTAAAGATGTAAGTTTGTTTGTGAATCTTTTATTTTAGTGAAATAAATGTATAAAATTGTGTTACATCGTGTATCAGTTATAAAGAAATAAGTGTAGAATGTGTTATTGTGTTTGTGAGTGAAATTAGTTTTATAAAAGTGATATTATAGGCCTAGCCTAATTTTGTTTTTTCCAGATAGCCTATAAATATAATAGCTACGAGATAGCCTATATTATAGCTAGCAAACTAAAAGCAAACTATAATAGTAAAATCAAACTAGCCTATAAACTAAAATTCTAAATCTAGGCCTGTTCTATTTTATATTTACTTATTGACAATTTACTTCGCCTAGGCCTACCTAACCTAGATTTTTTGTTATCGAGAAAAACCTATTTGACAGGCACGATAAAAAAAAATAGCATCGGGATATCTAAAAAACTTGTCCAGGCAAAACTTGATGCGAGACATAAGACTGTATATTTCAGGAAAGGTGAAACACTTCTCGTGAAATACCAGTCTAGACCTAGCAAGAAGCCTGTAATTGTTATGTCCACAGCTTGTCATGCTAGTGATATTGAAGTTATAAGTAGACGTGGTATTCCTGTTATCAAACCCCACATGATACATGAATACAATCAGTACATGGGTGGTGTAGACGTGAAAGACAAGAGTGTCTTCCATGTAACTTGTTCTAGGCCTTCTAAAAAGTATTGGCGGAAAATAGTGTATAACTTTGTCGACATGGCCATTCTGAATGCCTGGGTTTTGTATACATTACAACATCCAAATCACGGCGAAAGATATGACTTCATGCAGCGACTTGTTACTGCACTACGATCTGTGACAATTCCTTCTCCAGCTCTGATGGGTATGCCTAGCCTACCACAAACACGGTCGAGTCTCACAGATACACCTCCATCTCCTTCGCACGAACTAGCAAGACTTCCTGGCGACAACAGTAGGTATTGCGCAGTTTGTGCCGAACGAGATGGTTCACGGATTAGGGTACGTACCTGGTGTCCACCTTGCAACGCCGGTGTACACAAGGCATGTTTCCCTATTCTAAAACATTACAGAAGAGCAGGCAAGGCTTGGCGTCCAAGTGGTAGGCGTGCAAATCATCAATAATTGGCATTCCTCGTCGGTGACCCCATCCCACCCCAACGTTTCGACCCCCCTGCCTGCTAAACATGTAAGTAGACAAATTTTGTTTCACTTATCTTCTATTTAGTTTGTATAAAAGTGATTTACACATGTTTTAGAAATAGGATGCCTATACTGAATTTTAGCCATTTGACATGTTTGCACTAATGTGATTGCATTGTAGTTTTTTGGGCGAAAAAAATATTTTTTCTTACAGATTACTCTTTACAAGTATTATCCACAACTTTTGCATATTATGAAAAAAATTACAAAAATATTTCTTCAGTGTTATATAACTTTATTTATATTATTTTTGGTAAAA
>JAGFPH010017754.1:0-11439 GCA_018207615.1 Philaenus spumarius | reverse complement strand
TGTGGAAGTCGTGATTTGTACTGTCATATGTTAAAATTAAAACGTACAATAATTGGGTCTAAAGTACGATAATTTTAGGCAGGTTGTACGATAATTCTTATGTGACAGGTTTGCAACACTTTGGTACACCACAACTTTACTGTAATGTAGGTGGTTGGAGCGCCTACACACCTTACCACAATCGCCCACCTTAACGGTTTCTGTTAATCCACTGTGACGTCACTCCACTCCCCATATCTTTCACTAAACTCCATAATTTAATTTTTTTAAATCAAATACAGTGATTTATGGAAAGGAATATTGTTATGGGCATAAAAACGGTCGAATAAAAACTTGTGCTACATCTTCCTGTTTAGAAAAGAAAAAATGTATTTAATTAAACAAATAAAAGTGCACTGTGGCGACAAAATCACACTGATTTAAATAAAAACCCCGAACCACAAAACAAGAAACAAAAACAATAACTAAACAACTAAATTGTAAGTTATGTTTAATACATTTAGAACATAACTTACAATTTAGTTGTTTAGTTATTGTTTTTGTTCCTTTTTTTGTGGTTCGGGGGTTTTTATTTAAATCAGAAAATGTATTAATTAAATAATACATAAATATAATCTAAATTATAAAGATAAATTTAACAACACGAAATGTTTAACAATATAAATCTAGCATATTATTTACGGTTTTATTAATTGTTAATACGTAATGGGAGGAAACGTTAAAAATTTTATGAATTTCTAAAAAAAAAGAGTAAATTTATCCACGACAAGAAATATAGATTCAGATAAAGTTCTCAATGACCAGATCTGATGAAGGCGTGGGAAGATCAGATACAGATACAAGAACTAGGAGGAAAGGACTTGACTGTTTTATTATTCTCACAGGGGCTGTGTCCTAATAATACCAGTATTTAAATTTGATCGTAACATTAACAGACTGGAAAATAGCCGATTAATAATGAATTCTAAGGATTTTATAATAGAATACAGTAATAATAGCATTTATTTTAATGATTACAAGATTGACTTTCCTCGTCTACTAATTTCAAACATAGATTTGGCTTTAGGAATAAATACATTAGAAGTTTCAGTTCTCAGAAAACGTATAAGTATAGAGTATATTACGAGTTGTATTACACCATAGAATATAGGTTACAATTTAAAATGACTTCTACAAAGCTCTTAATGTATAAACAAATTATTTTAAAATTTTTAATTCACTGCTTTCAACGGTAATTTTATTTAAAATATTTTTTTAAATTAAATTAAAATTCATTAAATATATTAAATTGGTTTGTAATGGATTGGTAACTATGTAAAAATATTTTGTCCTGAGTTTACCTCTCAAAACTTACCTAATTAGAATACTGAAGTAGACCCCCCCCCCCCCTTGCCGATAGCCCCAACATGGGCTTTTATGAGCCTAAGTTTTTTGCACCGAGTTGCGACAGGTGCCAACGCCATCTTGTTTTTGATGTCGTAATATGCACCGACTTCTGACTCCTGGGTTTGCACGGAGTTGTGACAGATGACGACGCCATCTTGTTTTTGCTCAAAGTTACGACAGATGACACATCATATGTCGCAACTCGGTGCAAAAACCCAGAAGTCGGAAGTCAGTGCATATTACGTTACCGCAACCAAGATGGCGTCGTCATCTGTCTCAACTCGCTGCAAAAAACGTAGTCCCATAAGAGCCCATGTTGGGGCTATCGGCACGGGGGGTCTACTTACTGAAAAACAAGAATTTTCTTCGAATAATAATTAATAACATTATAAATAAGTTAACAGTTTACGTAAAGGACTAGAGCTAGTTAATTGATTTTACTTGTAAAAGTGCATGAATTAAATCACAAAGAGAATGTTTCTCTATAAATATTCAACATCAATCAAGCAACTAAAATCAGTAGTTTTAATTTGTAATATAGGTCATGATAAATTAATATTCCTAAAAGCAGTATAATTATAAAAATTGCACCTTTTAAAATTGTATTTCATCCCATTAGAAGAATAATTAATTTGTTAATGTACGGGAAATTGAAATCTCTAAGTTTATGTTCCCTTAGTTGTTAGTCAATTGATAACGGGAGTTGATTTATATTCCCGAAACGTTGTGTATTGATTTTAACACTATTATGGCAAATCCGAATAATCAATTATAATAAAACTGAAACATATAAAGTAATTTATTTTTGCTTCCAAGATGTCAATTAGACTCAATCATATACCTTGAACCATTCTATATATTTTTTAAAAACTACTATAGGCTGCAATTGCAATACAATTGTCCTACTCGTCCGCTGTAACCTCTCATAGACTGACACAATTTGTTGAGCTACGAAGTGAAGGCCTATAGAAGCTTAGCAGATAGCATCACACATCCCAAGAGAGACGACAGCCTTAAGCTTTAATCAATAGAGAATGAAGGGTAGATAAGAGAGTTTGTGCCAGTTTTTGGCGATAATTAATTAGTTAAATAATTGACCCGTCAAACGCTCTTGCATTAGAGTTCTTGTGTTTATATAATGAATAAATACAGCAACAGTTTATACAACTTGTGTGGGTATTTAGAAATGGTTGATTTGGAAATTGATGCAATACAATCTTGAGTTCGGCTTAACGGTGCTTGGCTCGCTTCCAAGCTGACGGGGTATGACTAGATATCTGGTGCTGTTTTTGCATAATTTTACTAAAGTATTTATGTATATATATATATATATATATATATATACTAAAAACAAACCAGGGAAAAATTTATTCCTTGATTTTTAGGACAAGTAAATAATCATTTTGGTAATAACTTGAAAAAACCCGCTCCACTAGGTGACCCTATGTTGTTCAAAACCCGCCACTGAAAAGGCTTAGTCTAAATTTATTCAACCAAATAAAATGTTTTTTGGCTTATTGAATTTAAAAAAAGGAATATTAACACTTTTATCCTCTATTCCTCTAAACCTTAATAATTGGTTTTCCTCTATTCATTTAGTTGAAGAGTTGGAAAAAAATCTCTATATATATTATTATTATTAATATATATATACATTATATTAGAAAATTGTTTCTGACCTAAAATTGAGATAATATGTCTATTTTATCTATAAGAAATTTGAAAATGTTAATGTTGTTATTTATTTTCCTAATTAATTTCATAGCACTTTATACTCTTCGATGCCCAATGTAAACTCCAGTTTACATACCAAAATATTTACTAAACATGGTGTTAAAATTATGAAAAAATTAACAGTTCATTTATTAATTAAAACATAAAGTGCCATTAATATTTGCAATTCAAAGAACTACGCAAGAATCTGTAACGAGTTCCTCGAAATAAACCACTTGGAATAAACATGCTCTAAACAGCCACTTTTAGGAAAATAATATAATACTAGTAAACCCCCGTGATTACTTAGATACAATCAGAAATACATCATTTATACAAAATACTATTTAAAAACAACTCACTTTATCTAGGCCTTCCTAACTATAATGGCGGGGGATTTTAACCCAATAAATGTGTACAATTAATTATAAGAATTATAAAACTAGGATTTTTTTAATTTTGTATTTGTGTATGTTTTGTATAAAAGAAAGATAAAAATATTATCTTTTAATAGCTTTTTATTCCATATTGATAGATCAAATTATTTAGAAGTAATTAATATTAGAGTGAAGAAATAATAATGGAATATGTTTATATGTTATACGAATAGGTATTTCTTTTTAAATTTGTATAAACGAATATTTTGATGATAAAAGGTTGTATTTATACACAGTTTATAACCTCAAAGCAAATATTATAACGTATTATAACATACATTATTTCTACAACTCATATTTAAACAAAAATCAACTTCAAAAGAAATTATAACGATTGAAGTTGTAAACATAACCCCAAAGTATAATCTGCACTGGGTTTGTTTAAGTATTACTTGTGATGGGTGATATCAGCTGTTTTATTATATGTTACTCTAGTACGTACGTATGTAACATACGGACGTACACTCGCTTTTATTGGAGTTTTGATACCATGTCGAAAACAATACTTATTACATTAAAGAACCTTAAATTCAGACTTTTTACTTTCTCACTATACCATAGTATAGAGAGAGTATAGTGATCGCAAAAAAAAATCGCCGTTGAGATTTTTGTGAAAATATCCGTTTTAGGACCCCCTGTGTCCAAAAAAGAGGTTTTACAAAATGTCTGTCTGTATGTGTACAAAGCTACAGAGAAAACTATTCGATCAATTTCGAACAAATTTGCACCATACATGTCAATTAGGCAATATATGCACGAAAAAAGGTTTTGAAAACTTTTGAAAAACAACTCCCTTTTTGATCAGAAACCCAAAAAAAATACAGTTACATGTATTACTTTTTTATAGAAAAACGGCTCTAACGATTTTGATAAAATTTTGCTTTTTTTGTAGCCCTTAATGAACCCTACTACCTAATGTCCAAAAAACCACATCTTTCTAAAAATGTTCGTTTAGCTAATAATAATAATAACTTATTTTTGGGGTATTTTTTCACGGTTGTGTGAAGTTTGATATCCATTTCAAGATTCATTTCAAGTTCAAGGTCCACGAAAAAATATAATACATTTTTACATAAATATAATATAATGCATTTTCTTTAATTGTGTTTTAGAGGTAAATCTTTAAATAAATATCCTTTGTTGTACGATAATACAATATTTTTTTGATTTAGTCAGAAAATCGTTACGTTACGTTTATTTTTATTTTCCTCTAAAAAAAAAAATACTCCACCAGTCGAAGCAATATAAAACCGCTCGAAGCCATTTGCTGCAAAGGGTAAAGTTGAAATAATAAAAGTACATTAATTCTATATAGGGTTACTGGAGAGGGAAATGCTAGGGAAATTTTATTAAAACTGTTTACTCCGTCTGAATCAAGTAGATGGAAAGTGAAGGGCCTTTGGGGTTGGGTATTGCTTTTCCTTAGAGAAATTTAGCATTACATTTCCTGAACGTCTTCTACGTGTAATTAATCTTGGCGGCGGTAGACTTTGATATGTTTACAATTATGGGAGAAATTCTCAGGTGAAGCTGGTAAACACTATAATAATAGATAACCAAAAGATAAACAATATTCATATTATATGTAAAGTTGAATGAATACAGTATTTAAAAAAATATTTGAATGTTTTTTACTCGTCAGCTTGCAGAACAAATGAATCTTTTATTTCAGAAACCCCTTAACTGGCAATTCTCATACTTTCGGAAAACTAAAAAAACAAATCTTCCTACGCCTAAAACCGTTTTTTATTGCAATATTTTATCCCTTGAAATTGTAGGAGGTTTGAACCATTTTACTAGTATTTTTTTTTAATATGTACAAAATTATTTCTATAAAATAAAAATGTTCACTTTGGGTGTTTTGCAATACCTTGGGATAACTAACTTGGTTTTTGTTTAGTATTTTAAGGCATTTTTGTTGGATCGTAGATTCATTATGTCCAAGAAAATATATTTTCCGTTTTTTAGCTTTTACTGTAACCTACCCCTATATTCTTACAAACAATTTAGGGTAATTTCATATCAATCTGTTAAGTGTTTACTGACTTACAATTGTTTTTGTAAGGGCACAACTCATCTCAAATACAAGGTCAGGCAGCGTACATGATTTTAACGTATTAGACATTAGATGGTTAATGTGAAATTGAAGTAGACCTACCAGGCCTACGGATGAAATTATAGGCTCACCAATAATGTCCACACTCTACCAATGCGTTTACAGGTACAACTAAAAGTCACTTTAGTTGGTAAAGTTTGATCACAAAAACCAACTTTTTTAGTTTCGTATATCAGGATGCATGTAACAAAACAGTACAACCTGTATGTTCACTGTACGGTAGACTCTAAATGATAAATATCTTATCTTCTAAAGCGAGAGATAATTGTCTGTCTGCTAAATGGATCTGGAATCTCCGTCTAAGGATTTTTGATTTTTTGATTTTATATGGGGCTTTTGGCCACGAGAAATCGATTGGAAATGGTCACCAGTCTGGGAAAATTCGTTTTCTACGTCTTTTTATTAAATTAAAAAGTGAAATTTGTCCATTTTAAACAATATAAAGCACAGCTGATGCAAATGTTTTCAATGCCATTACAATAATCATCTGTTTTCTTTTAAACTGTATTTTATTAGAGTTATTTATTAACATAAACCTAATGTTGTATCTATTTATAGTTACTATGGCAACGAATACTTCTGCTAAATAAACATACCCATTATTTAGTTGTTTAATGTTATAGGCCTAACCTAAACGATGTTCACGGAAATTTGCAATAATAGTTATTGACGTGAGCGAACTAGACCCTGCTTATAATCGAGCTTTAGTTAGCTCGGTCTCCTGGTACTAAATACTAATGTGATACCAGCAGGAAGGCGTGTAGTAAACTGACCACATACAAACTGCCCAACGTTTTTTGGGTCATTTCTAATGTACAAACTGACCAACAAGGTACAGATATAGAAACAAGGGACAGGCCGGGGTGTCGGCGACATACAAACTCACCAACTTTTCTACCCGACACAGGTACGGGATATTTTTCTCCGAATTATCTCATACCAATAAATAGTTTATATTAGATAATAACTAGTAGACCCACTTCGTTTTCATACATTGTTTAGACATACAAAATAATACAGACTAGTGGACCCGGCAATGCTTCGCTATTGCTATTGCTTGATTTACCTAACCTAAAATTATATTCAGTTTTTGATCCAAATCAGTTGTTGATCAAAATCAGCTGTTTTAAGCTTTTCATACGAACAGCTGTTTTTTGTGCCCCAGATAAAATCAAAATAAATCTTTCTTCTTCTTCCTTAAGATTGACCTTCCATAAGATTAACATTGAAACTTTGAGGGCTACTGGGGCGTATCCCTGAGGACCGATGTAAATTATAATGGGATTCTGCTCATCTACAGGACACTACCTTTCTAACGGTTTGCGCGAATTTCTCCTACGATGCACACAAGCTGAGAAAAAAGGACGACAAGTTTTGTGCTTGCCTATTAATATATAGATAATTTATGAATCAATTCGAAACAGCCAGTATATTAGAGCATTTATTTATCTGTTATTCTTATCTAATATTTAACCTAACCTATACCATTGAAGAAACAATATAAAGTGTTGTTTCTTCAATGCCTGTAAAACCAACATAACCTAACCTATTAGATAAGCACGCAACGGTTCCTATTAGATTTAGGTTTATTTTGAAAAGTTGATTAAGTGTATATTTATATGTAGGCCTACTAATGTTCACTTTATGTATATTATGTCTGAAGTAGGTTCTAGAAATAATTTTAATGCATATCGTGTTATGATAGTTCAATAAACACAAATAAGGTCAACTTACGTGAAAAATAACGGTAGTTCTTTAAAAATAATCGTTTGACCAAACCAACAAAACACTTCAGATTGCTATTAAACACAGCAGAAATTCGCACAATAAAAGAATTACAATACCAATTCGGTTACAAAACACACTCAACGAACATAACCTCAAACACCTGCACCGAGTACAATCACTAACTGAAACAGACGACTCACTGTTGGAGGGGATGGCATTGCGAAACATATGATAAACTTAATTCAAGATATAAGAAATAGATAAGGCTGTGGCTTGGATAGCAAATGTTTGTTAATAGTTAGTTCTGTAAATAGGCAGTAGAGTGTGTTACTGATCATTCTTAAAATCGTCTGTATTGTGAAATATAAATAAAACTAATATCTAAAATATAACGGAGCTTTTCGGTTAGTAAACTTACAGTTAAAAAGTTTATTATTTTTACTCAAATTTAATGGTTGCTTGTTTTATCCGCGTAATAACGCGCAAACACAAAATACGTCCTACGAATATTATTGAAGAATAATATTCTACAAAGACGATACTTTCGTCAAATTGACAGTTAGTGGGTTTCTGGAATAAACCATTCAAATACGATTCTTTCAATTGTATATTTATATGTGTTTATGTGAATGTTTATATTTTATATATTGTGTATATATGTACATATGTGTGTATGCAATATATTTGGAATCTGTACCTATGCGTGTATCTGGATGAAAGGGCATATATGCTGGCAGTGATCCTGCCCTCAAGGTATTAGATTATGTAATATTAATCTAATTTTAATAAAAAAATGTGTGTATATAATTTTCTTTAAGGAATGGGAATTTGAATGTATTGTGTTTGTAACCGCAGTGAATTCTGTATTCAATTTAAATATTTTTTCATGCGTTTTGTAGCCTACATTGTGTTTTCTCTAGGCTAAGTATTTTATTTTTTTTAAGAATTTTATGTTATTTTCTACACATATTTTATTTTTTGTTACGTTTTTGTTGTAGTAATTTTATAATTCTTGATATTCTATGAAGTTAGCAACCTTCATTATTCAAAAAATATTTATACATAAATAATTACAAAATTAAAACACATTTGTCATGAAAAGACATGAAATAAACGGTACCAGGAACTGGCACATACTTTCTCACAAACACATTTAAATTATTAAACAGATTCACTGTGACTTGTAGGGTGGGGTAGGAGAGGTGATTTTTTATTAAAGTAGAAGATTAACTAATACATATTATTATTATTATTATCTAGAGAGAAAACTATTCGATCGATTTCGAACAAATTTGCACCACACACGTCAATTAGGCTTGTATAGATGCACGATAAAAGAATTTGAAAAATGTTGAAAAACAACCCCCTTTATGGCCAAAAAACCCCAAAAAATCAGTTATTATTATTATTAGCTAAACGAGAATTTTTAGAAAGATGCTGTTTTTTTGCATATGGTAGGGTACATTAAAGGCTACAAATAAGCCAAATTTTATCAAAATAGTTAGAGCCGTTTTTTTTATAAAAAAATAACAACTGATTTTTTGGGGGTATTTGTCAAAAAGGGGGTTGTTTTTCAAAAAAATTTAAAACCGGTTTTCGTGCATCTATACAGGCCTACTTGACATGTCTGGTGCAAATTTGATTGAACTCGATCGAATAGTTTTCGCTCTAGCTTTGTATACATACAGACATACAGACATTTTGTACAAACCACTTTTTTGGACTCAGGTGGTCCCTAAACGGATATTTTCACAAAAATCTCAACATCGATTTTTTTGCGATCACTATACTTTCTCTATACTATAGTATAAAGAGAAAATAAAAGGGTTCCTTCTCCTACAAAAAAGAGGAAAATCCGAATGTAACTCATTTTATTCATAAGCAATAAATAAATACATTTAGCGGGCGGTAGTTGTTCATTAATTTTACTTTGTCGACCGCCTATAAAAGACTTTAATTACTATTGTGTTTGGAAGTCATAAAATTATTTTTGTTGTTAGAAATAACAATTATTGTGTTTTCATTTTCTAATTATGTATGTGTAAATATTTCTTGAATAATGAAGGTTTTTAAAATAACTTATCCAAAGTAAACATAATAAGATTTACGAATAACGTTCTTATAACTGAATAATACCCGGCTGTCATTTTATCCTAAAAATAAAAACTTGTAATCTACCCTATATGATACACATCAGGTGATGGAGAAAGCATAAGGGCTGCATGACCCCATTCTACGAGCTTCTTGTTTTATTGAAAAGTGTGTTTGAAGGGTGGTTCCTTGACGCATGCGCAGTCCACAGTTGCAACTAGCCTCCCAGGTCTTGCGTCGCTCAGTTGTGTCTCACGCCTGGTTTTGTGAATTTCAAAATTATCGAATCTCTGTTCGCGTCGTGTGTTTTTGTTATCACACTGTGTTTGGGATTTATTACCTGCGTCAGAGTGAAGTGTGTGGTCACTGAACTCGAAGATCAGCTGAATACACAGGTACTGTGATTGTTCTTTTTAATTATAAGGGATGCTGTATATGGACCATTTACACAGGTATCGATGGAATATCGGTTTATTGTGATGTAAAACAGAATATTTTGTAGCCTTGAACAAACCATGGGTGTATACATTTCGTTTAACTTAAAACTGTTTGAAATAATTATAGTTATTAATTATGAACCGTATTTTAAGCTTTGTTAATAAATAAACAAATCTTTTGACCATATGTTTATCATAATATGTTAAGCCCCAAATTTTATAAGCTTAATTTCATTAGTATTTAAGTCAATATTTGTTGAATTTAAAGTAAAAATTATAAATAAATTATAATTGTGAAATTTTACCAATTGGTTATTTCTATCTCAATAATTGTTTCTGAATTCTTATGTTTTTCTATTTGTGCTTGGCAAAATTTTTAGAAATATTACCGAAAACATGTTATGTATTGTATTTAGATGAGTGAAATTTGTTTTTTTTAATATGATTTATTTTTATTTGTTATTGTGAATTCCGTTTAAACGTGTATAAACTATACAATTTTGTTTATTGAAGATATATGTATTTTATAAAATGTATTAATGGCTTTAAATTTGTTTTATTCAATGTAGGGTCTTGTAATAATATTTCCCATGGAAGTACAAAATAGTTATACATTTCGTATTATTTTATTTATTAATGCAAGTTAGTCTAATGAAAACTGGACAATATTGATAAATTATATAATAAATAAAAAAAAAAAATATTCATTTAACATCGAGTCCTTGAAGCAAGTCGAATCTATATTAATCTAGAAGGACGCTAGAATAAAATTTCTAAGACATCGTTAATTTTCATTAATTAGGTGTTTCAACTTTTGTCTGCTATTTTGAGCCGAACAACTGAAGATTTCCGTAAACCTCATACTACAGAAATTTATATTTTCCGTATATACAACAATAAGCCGTACTATAAATTTTATTTCTAGGTTGATTTTCTAAATTTTGTATAGTTTACTCACATAACAAATACAAATATTGAAGGTCGTAACATCCACTGTATTAGATGGAACAATCAAATTTTATAGACTTAGTTTCAACTGAAACCCATGTATTTCGCACCAAACGAATTAGAAAACGGGTTTTGTATGTTGCTGTAGATTTTTACGTTTTCTGTGGGCCTTTTTTGTTAGGAAATGGAATCACGACAAGAAAAGTGTTTTATTCTTAAAAATTGTTGGCTTTTAATTTTTTTCAAATATATTGGTAAATATATTTATTTTAGCCCAACGCCTCCAACTTTTGACAAAAAAAGATTCATGAAACAGGTAAAAAACCATTTGGTTGTAGACTAAAATTTGAATACCTTAATGGTCAGCTGTAAAAGGCCGTTAATTTAGCATATCACCCGATCTAAATTGCCTTTTAATTGTGTATAGTTAAAAATTTATGTATACACCAAAGCTCTACTTTTTTTATGTTGAAAAACTTGAAAAAGTGCCAAAGTCAGACATTGTTTAAAACGAAAATAGTTCAATAGCAAAGTTAGGTAACAAATGTAGTTCTGTGAGTAAAATCATTATATATAAATACAT
>JAGFPH010017753.1:0-10221 GCA_018207615.1 Philaenus spumarius | reverse complement strand
ACACAACTAAGGCAGTATTTGCACCACTAAGCACTATGGCTGACTCTTCAAGTGCACTGCTGTTTGTTGAGTCTGGTACCCAAACACTGCATTTAGGATTAAGTGCTTATTAACCTTGTCCATGAGTAAACACACATTAAACAACTGAAGGATTCAAACTGCACAAAACTAGATATTCACTATTTTAGCAAACATTTCATTTAAATATCCGAGGTACATCCATACAAGTACTGTTTGTTAAAGCTGGCTTAAGTTTTACATTATGTAACTTTAATGAATTACCTATGTTAGTTTAAATAAAAAATACTAGCTGACCCGTTGAATATGTCACAAGTTAGGAGTACTTACCTAACTAAATAACAGTTTATAGCACTTGAATATTAAATGTAAAGAATCAAACTAACAGCTGTCATGTTAGTTAAACAGATTGTTAATAGATGTCGCCTTTCATTAAGAACCGCATGAAGTATAATATAAAAGTGTTTAATCAATTTTTGTAACGAAAACATGAATTTTAAGCTGTTTGTTTATTTTTCGTCAATAACGGGGAACATAAGCTTTAAAATTATGCTTGAATAATTAATTTTGATGAAGAATTAAGGGAGATATCGCTTAGTGACAAAAACACCTTTGAGAAATCTATATATATAAAAGCCAAAACCCACTGACTCACTCATCACGATTTCTCAAAAACTACCAAACGGATTGAAATTTGGTATGTAGCTTCCTCTAGGGCTATAGGTTTTCACTAAGAAAGGGTTTGAAAAAATTCGAAATTTTAGGCGGGTTTGGGGGGGATCAAAGTTATTAAAAAATGACTTCTTCAAAACTACCGAACGGATTGGAATGAAATTTGGTATGTGGCTTCCTCTAGGGCCATAGGTGCTCACTAAGAAAGGGTATGAAAAATTTCAAAATTTTAGGAGGGGTTTGGGAGGATCAAAGTTACTAAAATCATAATTTCAGATCTTTTATTATTATGACAATAGTGCTTTTATTATTTAAGATCTATATATATAAAAGCCAAATACCACTCACTAACTGAACACTTAAAAAGAATACAATTACGTTAAAAAGACTGAAAATACCAACCACCACGGGCAACGCCGTACGGGTCAGCTAGTAATATATAAGGATAGGAGTACAACAATACAACAAGTTATAGAAATTAATATGGTTATAGAAATTTATCAATGCGATATTACACATACATTTTTAAACAACCGTATAAACAAGTATCTACGAACGGTATACGATTATTAACATTAGGAACTAAATTAATATAAATAAATTCCTGTTTATGAAACTATAAATTTAAAATAAATATAGTTTTAAAACAATTAATAAATTAACCCCATAACAAATTTAAATTATGTTAAAATGAATTAGGTCATAAATTTGATTACAAGTTTCCAGACAAATTAAATTTTCCAAAATCGATAAGTAATTTGATTGCCAGTGTACTTTTGATAGTATTATTACTCAAAGTATTTCAAAACCACGTTTTCCGACCAATAAAAAATACGGGAAAAGCAATAACACAAATATTGCACCTAACGAAGTATACTTATTTTTTTTTATGTATTGATGGTTTTGTAAAATTGCCCTTCGTGGATAAAATTTTCAACGGTATTATTTAGTGGGCTTTGATATAGTTACAGCTTTCGGCTTACTTGCGCAATACACTGGTCCCCCATCTTAGTAAAACTAATTGGTATGAAGTAAAAATCTAGTATTAATCTACATAATATAGGTGTCTATCGTCTACTAATGGGCCGTTAACACACAACTTGAGTACCCCCAAGAATGTTTTAGACGTACAAACAAGTAAGATGCATTTAATTCGAGTATTTTTTATACTACTACTCAAACGAATATGGAATGTATGTTACTATCATTTGGGCTAGTTTGCTTTAAAACTTAATTTATGTTTACTTAATTGACCTCATTAACCTATAAACGGTATTAAAACTGTAGAAATAAAACCATATTTTCAGCACAGAATTGGAGTGGAAGCAAATGATAACGTTATTGTACATGTTAAAAATAAAGGAAAAATTACAAATTTAAATTTTTTTCACTTTCTTAACAGTGTGGTTTCATTAAATACAAGTTTTTAAACTTTAACAGAACACATTAGAATAATTTATAAAGTTGTTTTAGAAGATAAAGCGTTGAAGACTTTGTCACACTAAAAATTATAGAGTGAATTCCCTAAACATGTTATTTAAATCAGGCACTTTATTTAAAAATTTATTTATTTTGTAAATTATGTTTCGTTAAATAATATATACGTCAGTAATAATTAATACGTATAGATGAATAGCGTTATCTTATACTCGAATGGTCAAAACTGGGTGATAGTGTAGTTAAATTACTTAATAAGTTTTGCATTTCTATATAAATTCTGATTATTTAAGAATGTTCTTCAATATATATTAGGTACAAATGTTAAAATACAAGTGTGACTGAAATTTTTAGTTTCTGAAAGTTGATGACGTTTGATTAGTTTTTTGATCCATGTGTTTGTTTCCCTTTTTACCATTAGGTGCTGAGATTGTGTATTAGTTCTTATTTTTTTAATTAGTAAAACATTATTTTGTAAATAATATTTTTATATGGTAAGTCTCGCGACTCTAACAGACGACTTTGGTTATGCTATTAGTTTGCATGCATTAGTTTATATAAATAAACGCAATAGTAGGTTAATGTAAATTTTAAAGATATTATTTTTGTTATCGCCAAAGCATAAGGTTATTTCTATTTAATTTGTCAGTATTATATATGTTTATTATTATTATATAGTTATTAATATTAATATTATTAATCTCTATTAAGTGTTCTAAATAATGGGACACCCTGCAATGCACACCAATAAAATACATTAAAAAACAAACATAGTCATGAAATATCCATTGGAAGAACTCATGTTTAAGATAACCCTCTAATGAGTTCTAAAATGGACTATAAAAATAATGATAGATAGAATGAAAATGTTTTATGAGCTTTAAAACGAGTGGATGATAACAATGTATAGTATTATACTCACTTACGAATTAGGTTTGTTACGTAATATGTATTTTTAGACTTGTTTATACTTACTCTAAACATTTTAATAATATTAAAGAGAATGTTATACATATAAAAATATAAAATGTAATAATAAAAAGACGTTACTTTTAGCGATATAAATGTGTTCAATATATCTTTTTAAATGAGTACCAACAATATATTTTTAGCCATAAACACTGTAACTATAAAATTTGTGGTACAAATTTAGCTAAATACTAGAACTCGTAACTACCATAGTTGGATTGTAATATTATTGGGTGTTTATACACAATTACAGCCTATTTGCAAAATAATATAATTTGTATAAAGGGTATTGTTAACGTACTTAGCATACATTGCAATGTCTCAGCTTCTAGTTGTCTTCAGAAGGTGATGAAAACAAACATAGGATGTTCTTGATTGGAACTTTGTACAGGTTGTGCAAATCTAGTTTTTATACAGGGTGTGAAAAAAAAACTTCCAATACTTTGGAATGATTCCTTTTATATGATTGACTTTTATATGATTCCTCATACAAAAATCAAGAAAAAAGTTCATATGAAGGTATGTACGTTTAGTTTTCCGTATATCTGTCTGTATGTGTGTTTTAATTACTACGTTATATATTAGGCACCTCTAAAGATATCAACTTCAAACTTGGTACAAGTATTATTAAAGACCCATTTTAATCTATACCAACTTGGTACATCTATAAGACCCATTTTGGTATGGCATATCAGGTTTACCATTTCGATATGGCAGCCAATTTAAAGTTTTACATCTCAATATCTCAAAATCTGTAAATTAAAAAAAAAATATTTACTGGAGACAAAAATTTGTTAAATTTAATCTCCTAAATAACGGTGTATAAATTACACCGACCAGATAAGATAAGATGGATAAGATTCCATGACTATTAAGTGAATTTTAGCAATTTTATGGAAATGACTAAATGCGAATTTTGTGGTAATAATGGCAAAATTTCCCGTTTCTAGTTCGAAAAGTTGTTACTGATAAGTTATTTTATAAATCATTCCTTAAAATCCTCATGCCATTTTTATTCATTAAGAAAAATGTTAGTGTATTTTTTATGGTATTAAGTAACAACCACTGACGTAATAATGCCCGATAATATAATTCAAGCAATAGTTGGGCAATACATGACATTATAAATATCGACACAATGTAACCCTGTTGATTGACCACAAGAACTGTACTTTTAAATATTACTTAATTTTTTAAATGATTGATTCGTACATAAACAACCGTTAACCAACAACATTTGAGTAATTTTTTCCAAACGTGATGAATAATTTGTGTTTTTAATCAGATTAGTGTGCCATTATTTTAATTGAAGGCGACATAAAAATTGTAACTTAGAAACATGTCCGTAGTAAATCCAAAGATTAGGGCTCCGTTAATAATGTTGTTTTATTATATTTCTATATGCAGTTCAACAAACTCTTGTGCAATATATTTCAATAAAAAACAATTACTACAGATATTTAAATATGTTCACGTTTGAATCACACGTTTTATATTTAATATGCGTCTCTAGCGATTCTGTCAAAGCTACCAGGACAGACAGCAACTGACAGGATCTAATTTGATTTTATTTCACAAATTGAATTAATTAAATTGGGACACGCTTTTTACATACCAAGGGAAGCTTTAGTTAAAAACAGTTATATTTAAATATATCAAATTAACATCGTTACTCTACACTTTACTTCGTGATGTAAACACGATTTATGTGGTCTCTAATATTTACAAGTAGTTTTTTAAAATGTATTTTGCAAACTATAAATCTGTCAGCAAACTTGAAATAGGGAACCATGTTTTTTGAGACATTTCAAAATATGTAGATAAAAAGTTTTTAAATTGCAGCCATTTTCCAGTATGACGGCCAACATTCAAATTTCTAAAGGAACACCTATATTTCATGGAACTATAATTTTAAAACTTTTTTATTCTTGGAGTTTTTTTTTTATACGAGTTGTAGGATTATTCAATTTTTTAAAATGCCTCGAAAAAGGCTTTATTTATGAAAATGTTTTGTACCACTAAAAACACTTTTAACACCTATAAACCATTTTTTAGACACACCAATAACTTCGTCAAATCAAGAAGCACAGTTTTTTTGATTTTGTAAAACTGCAATTCAGAGGAATTATGAGACAAAACAACAAATTTGGCATACATGAAAAATGTATTTGGAAAATGATGTTCCTGTATTCAGCTGTTGATTTTCATTGTTTGAAGTTGTTGTTTGACCCAAACCCCACTGTTTATTAGTAATTCTTATTTTAAGTACACTTCTTAATGTTTCTACCAGTTTATGCTTTTATAAGTTACTTGAATAAACAGTCTATTATTTAAATAAGACAATAACAATAATTAGCTTTTTAATAATAGGGCTTTTTTTAAACTGTAAACCATAAAAAAATCAAACGGTTAGTCATATCAAAAACACTAAACACAAAAACTAATAAAATGAACTATTAAGTCAGAAATCCTGACGAAGTTGGCCACCATATTGGAAATTGGCAGCCATTTACTCATATTATTTATCATATTAAATATGATAGCAAATATAAATTGTATAGTTTACATGGTAGTCCATTTAAGAAAGACATAATGCATATGTATATATATAATCGTTTTTGTTACCTAATATAGCTGACTGTTTTTATTTGATGATAGATTTATTCAACGTCTGTTTGCCATTTAGACTAATAAAGATGTGAAGGAGCAACGTTTAACGTAGGCAATCGGTGACCAATAAATAAGTTCCAAACTACGCAATCTACATTGGTTGATTCGAAATATACCAGACTAGACTTGCACCTTTTGTCTCACGGTGCTACTCCATTATTTGATGAAAGAATAATAAAAAACTGATCTAATCAAATACTGTTTTGTTTTGATAACTGTTTAAAGTATAGCTTCTTCTGTAATATTATACTTACCATGCAGTTTTGAAATTTCTATTGAATACAACAGCTTCACCTACAGAATATAATAACTACATGTTTATTATTTATGAACTTATATAATTTAATATTTCAAAAATGTAAAACATAAACTAAAAGATAGAAATAATTATTGTAAAAATGTCACGTCTTTATAAATCTTGATGATATTAAAGACAACTTTTTTAAATATTTCCTTTTTTAAATTAAATTACAACATATATTGACAGTAAATCCATTTTATAGCGTTTTTAGAATTAAAAAAACAGTGAATTATTTTTAATGTCTAGGATAATGTGGTGTACGGATCTGTGAAAACTTTGATCTCCGTTAAGTACTAACAAATCATTTGTTCAATACAAAATGTTTACAGTTCATAACCCTTCAATTATTAAATAATATTAATATAATCACCAAAACAAAATAGAAATTACCTTTTTTCTACACATATTAACCATATTCGGAGAACTGTATATAATGTGGAAAAAACCACGATATTTTGTTTAAAATACAAGATTGTAACCATATGTAATGGCATTTGTATTTTTTGCATTTAATAGAATTTTTGACCGTTATTTTTAGTAATCATTTACACAAAATTTTTACTTTTTGTACGAATCACATTAGATCCTCTTAAAAGATCAGTAAGTTTGTTTTTCTAAATGCATTTCATCTGCTCCCGATAGCTGATGAAGCTTACTGAAAATTGGATGAGTTCACAAGATTGGTTGCCTAAAAGTCATGAATAAACCGAATTAATCCAGATTAGTTTGATGGCTTCAATCTAAAAACGTTTTTCTTGGTTCTTGCCCTTTAACTGAAGCAGGTTTTAGAATTTGACTGTTTTTAGCTTTATTAGCTTTAATTGTAAAAGAACATCTCAATTCTCTACATATACAAAGGCTTAGAAGAATTTGATTGTAGCTAAAAGTATAGTTAACATTTATGGTCAGTGTAATAAATATTTTATCTTTTAAGCAAACTTTTTAATTATAATCCACTTTTAGTGGTAAATATAGGAGGAGATTTCCCCCTAACATCATTATGTGTAACCTTACGACATCGGTCAGTTATGTAAATATATATTGTTTAAAACTTACTGATTCACATCTATAACTAAATTTATTTAAGATTCTATAATCACTATAAACTAAAAAATTTAAGCTTTCTACAAAAAGAAAACAAATTAGAGATTTTATGAGACTTAAGCAAACTATATCCAAATAAATTGTTATGTTTATAAAATAAACATATTTATTTTGATACATTTATTTTATTTTCTTGATAGTTTTAACCATAATATAAGTTTCATGACATAAAAAATATTCCTATTTATGTTGATAAAACTTTGCAGCTAATTAAAATATCTGCATTGGGTTTGGTCTTAAATCATTTCACGCGTCTTACTATTTATAGCCTACTTTCGAGCGAGTTTCATAGTACAGCCTACGAAAACTGCACTGCACAAAAGAACTCAGGACTATTACACAGCGAACTATAGAATTGATTTTAACTACTACTAAAGACTTCCCCTTGACCAACACATTGTATTTATTATTTTGTTATGTGTTTTAACTGAAGAACAAATCATATTTAACTGTCCTAAAGATAAATACATATACGGATTCCGTATTGAATTAAATTTTAGCTTGATTTTGCAGTGAGTAAATTTGTATGTACTAATTTGGCGATTAATGATATTATACTTAATATCATCAAAATTTAAGTACAAATATTTTTGTTTATTTAACTAGAAGTCTACATGCCATTTTTAGATTATTTCTCCATGTGTTTTAATAGACATTGAATAACACCTGATTGTTATTTAAATTACTTCTTTTTGACTCTACAATGTAATTTATTCCTAAGTGGTATTTAGCCTATATTTATTTTATACAAGGAAAGATTTCACATAAGAATAACCTTGTGCGTAATCTCAAAACAGGTCGCAGATTGCAAAATCGAGAAATTTAATATTACTACAAAATGTTTTATTCTTATTATTCGTTGAACATTACAAAACTTGTCAGGAGTGATTCACATAAAGTTGTTAGTCTTCTTACATTTCACATAAAATTACATTGTTTCGTTTGTTTAGATATTTATTCCATTCACATGGAATTACTTTTTCTCTTTCCCCTACTTATAAGTAGATAGGCCACGATTATACCTAAGCGTAAACCGACATTTTGTCATCTCTCCCGGCGTAAAGTTTACGGGAAACTTCTATTGTGGGCACAAAGAAGCATGCTATAAACACATGCCTTATACGAAAGTTGAAAAACAAGTCAAATTAGAAACGAAAGCGCATGAGTGTGGACACACCTTTATTAGTGCATTAAACCTTTTATAGTCGAGTTTATTTCTCAGTATTATTTGAGTTTGAAGAGAGTCACTAAAATCCAGTTTATTTTTATTTACATGAATGAAGCAGTATAGCCTAAATTTAATAAAAAATATTGAGTTATTAACATGAATAGTTATGTGAATTATTCCCAAACATATATTAAAATTCTTTGTTGATTAAATCGCATGTTAAATCTTTTTTTTTCATTTGCATTACTGTAAGATATATGTATATATATATATATGTTTTAATTAATGTTAATTAAATTTGAAAATTTGAAAACATCTCATATTATTATGACTAAAATTTACAAGTCATTTTTGTTTATAAATGTCATGTACACTATATAAATACAAAGAGCCCCTTAAATAATTTATTTTATTTTAAAATGCGTTTATATTGGAATAATTAATAATTTTTAATTAAACCATTTTGTAATAGTATATTTGTCATATTATTTTTATTTACGTAGAAACAACGATTAGAAATACAATTAAATAATAAATATTCTAAATTACGAAACGCCTAAATAAAGCCCGGATGCAAAAATATGACTGCCCTACAAAGTTAAACAACCCCATTGTGCTGTAGTGTCTTTAGTGCTAAAGGCGAACTTAGTATTTGCTTGTCTTGTTTACTTTCAAACAAACTAGGTCGTTATAAAGAATAAAAGAGCTTATTTATAGAAACAAAGTTTTACTGCAAAATAAATATCGTATTTTATTTATTTATTTGTGTAAATGCTGAGCGTAGTATACAGTTTAAACAGATCAAAGAATATCAAGGGACTAGAAAGTAATCACTCTATACAAACAAAAAAATAACGAGGCTCTAACATAACTTAAAAGATACCTTTTTTATATCATGTTTTGTATCATTCATTTTTTTATTATTTTGCTATCTCAATACATTATTTTGCTAATGTGAGTTCAATACAAACTAATTAAGTCACTATCCAACAATCATAATCGGCACAAAAATGCATAAAAATATTCAGGAAGTCAAACTGTTAGCTTAAAAAAACTAAGATTAATATTAAAACTCCAAAACAGATTAAAAACCCCCATTAAGTTTGGGTTGAAGCGTCACATTAATTAAGTGACCTTCGTACCTCAAATCAACCCGAACAGAAAGTATAAATACTAATAGACCTTCTTCACTCCATTTAGTAGTTGAAATGTTTACATCACCAATATTTTGCTTTTCAAGACTGTCATTAAAAGTATGCGAGAAAAGCGACTCATTGTTAATACCGGAGATTATGCAAAGGTATACAGAATATGGAACAGCAATAGGCCTCCTATGATTGTGAAACGGAAGTAAGTTTGCTCTAGTGACGTTGAGGCATAAATAAAAGTAATAACTTTGCGACATAAATAGAAAAGTAATAATTTGCGTCTAGTTTTTAGACAATGCAAATCGAACATCTTGTTTTACTTTCTCCACCCTATACGTAGTATATGGAGAAAGTATTGTTTTCGTAAAAATGTTCGAATTTGAATTTTCAGTTGAATTATCTGTTTTGGTGATCCCAGAACCCCAAAAATTGTTTAGTGCAATTATCTGTGTTGGTGCTCTCTGAACCCAAAAATATTTTTAGTGGAATTTTTTGTTTTTGGTGCTCCCTGAACCCAAAAAAGTGTTTTTAGAATGGTGTCTGTATGTATACACGACCAGAGAGGACACTATTGGTCCGATTTTCATGAAATTTGGTATGTAGGTACTAAACCCTAATATTTCCAGACGTTTTTTTCATTCTTTGGAATTTTTAATTTTTAAGGGTAATTTACCTCTAAAAACCCATAAAAAACGACAAAAATGCAAATTTCTCAAAAACGGCTCTAACGATTT
>JAGFPH010017752.1:243-13795 GCA_018207615.1 Philaenus spumarius | reverse complement strand
CTATGGCCCTAGAGGAAGCTACATACCAAATTTCATTCCAATCCGTTCGGTAGTTTTGAAGAAATCGTGATGAGTGAGTCAGTGGGTTTTCACTTTTATACTGTATATATAGACTAGCTGGCCCGATCCGGCTTAGACAAATCAAAGTTAAATGTATATTAACCAAACAAATATATCAATAAATATATTATACTATGTATTTCTTATGGAGATTTTTAGTAACTTTGACCTCCCCAAAACCCCCCGAAAATTTCGAATGTTTTGAAAACCTTTCTTAGCGAGCACCTACGGCCCTTTAGGAAGCTACATACCAAATTTCATTCCAATCTGTTCGGTAGTTTTTGAGATTTCGTGATGATTTAGTGAGTGGTATTTGGATTCTATGCATAGATTCTTCTGTACGTGTGATCTTTCACTGAACTCCTACATGGCTGAACTAATTTTGATGATTTTTTTTTTGTGTTCGAGTGAGCCCTGCATAGATTCACAATTGGTGGCGCTGCGATCTGGTTCTAAGAATTTGTTTTTCAATCGGTATACAAATCAATGTTTGTTTCTTTCTCTCCTCTACATAGGCCTACTCAAAAACTATTCGACCGATTTCGGTAAAAAATGCACATTTTTTTTATATCATTGCCAGGAGTGTTTAGACGTTGCAATTAATTCAGTCTAAGGGGTTGAAATGGGGTAGCTACCCTATACAATAAATATAATTTAAACTAAATTCCTACAAGCTGTACAGCTGAAATTATGTAATATTATTTTAAAGGAATATTCAAAATTATTTACAATTTGATTACTTTAGTAAAAGGGATGAATGGAACAATTACTTTAAATGAGCAATTCTTGTATCCATCTTTGTTTGTATCTTTGTATTTGTCGCGGATCTCGAAAACGGCTCTAACGAATTCAAAGAAATTTTGTATTTATGTGTAGTTTTGATTTTTAAGTACACCCATATAGTTGTATGCTATTTCGTGTAAAAACGCAATTTTTTGAGATAATCTAATTTAAAAGTTGAACAATTTTAACATAGGGCATTATGGGTTGCCATGTTGGTTACAAAATAACAACGAAATAGTAAATAAACCAATCAAAACAGCTGTTTATAAACAAGCCATGATATTGAGTATTATCCAAAATCAGCTGTTCATTGGATAGTTTTTAATTACTGTTATAAAAACAAGTTATACTGTTTTAGCGCGTTAGAATTAGAATAAATTGGGCCTGATTTAACAACTTATTTTGTCAAAAAAAAAGTAAACTTGGCAAAAATTGATAAATTCTAATAGTCAATTTTGTAATATAGGCCTGGCTCATTTCTGAAACTTAGTATTGAGGTTATGTTTTTACTACTGTATATTTTAGGCCTGATTTCAAAACTTTAGTTGACAGAAGATAGTAGAACTAGGACTAAAATCGTAATGAAAGCCTCGCACGTTTCTAAAGCATGTATTTGAGGTTATAATTAATCTTGTAATTACTGTTAATGTATATAAGCCTGGTTTCATAATTTTACAAACCAATGTGCAAACGAGCCAAAGATTAACGAGATTCTTTAGCGAATTTTCCAACTGCAAGCGAAGCCGAAGCCGAGGCGGGGTTGGGATGCGAAGCGTCCATGAGCAGAGCCCCTAGTATTATTTGAAAGGGATATTCAAAACTATTTTACAATTTGATTACTTAAGTAAAAGGGATGAACTGGAACAACTACCCTTAAAATTAAATGGTAATCCAATTACTTGTTCTATATTCTCAAAAACTACTCGAACTGATTTTACTAAAATTTCACAATTTACAGATTAGTACCAGGATTTTTTTTAGAGAATATGGGTCACTACTATCTAAAAGATTTAAATGGATTTGCTACTAGTATACAATAAAAATATTTCACTAAATTCCTGCAAACTATAAATCTAAAATTATTTAATAATTTTTTTCTTAATTGATAAAAAACACACTTGCAATTCGATTAGTTAAGTCAAAGGGATAAAAAGACGCTACCCTTAAAATTAAATTAAGAAATAGCGAAGCATTGCCGGGTCCACTAGTAGGCTATTAAATATACAATACGATAATGAAATATTGAAATATAGAATATGAATTAATAAGATTAATTTTAAGAGCTTTGTTAAAAGAATCTAACAAATCTGTTAAGTGGCATCTTTGGAATTGTCTTTATACTAGGGAAAACCCACGCGTGCTCCGCACGCCAACCCCGTTGGAACCTTCTATACACGTGTTATGTTTTCTTTATAATAAACGTGTAGAATATATAATAACCCCTAAGCTAAGATGGTAAATAACGTTAAATGTTCTATAACAGCAGTTATAATAAAGGTTATAAGAACCAAGAAGCCTCAGGTTTATACTTTAATAAAAACCTAACCTAAAAGTTAGAAACACAAATAACAGCTTCAACCTTGCGGCCTCGTGTTATGAACTGCTTCGCTTCGCTCGCACAGTACAAACTCAGCCGGCGGCCTCGGATCAGAAGATGCCCCAATATGCAACAGCAAATTACTTAAGACTAGGGGAGAGCCCTGCGTGATCTGCACGCCAACCCAGTTGGAACCTTCTATACACATATGTTATGTTTTCTTTATAATAAAGGTGTAGGATTAATAATAACCCCAAAGCTAAGATGGTAAATAACGTTAAATGTTCAAATCAAATTATTTCGTAAATTTTATAACAGCAGTTATAATAAAGGTTAAAAGAAATAAAAAGGCTCAGGTCTACACCTAAACAAAAAAGTAACCTAAAATTTAGAAATACAAATTCTTGTTTCAAAGTTTGAAATCAGCTGTTAATGAAAATATATATTAGAGCAAACAGCTGTTCTGTCTGTTATTTTATTAAATTTTTTGCCAGGGTAATAAATGTAAATGCATGTATTGGTTTATCAGTCTAGGCCTAACCTAAGAAATTGTTCCGACTAAATTTACAAATATTGAAATTTAAAATGTTTTTATCAAAATGAATTATATCCGAGGTTGCAAAGGAGCGCTTGACTCTGTTTGAGGTCGAGGTGCAAACAAATTCTACTAATGTATTCAGCGCCTTCCTAAATAGACCAATTACCCAAATAGTTGGTTGAAAACCAAAAACATATACACTTAATTTTGGAAATTAACTGAACAACTGCGTGATCTGACTGTTATAAAAGTGTGCAGTTTTTTTTCAGTTAGGCTTATTCTCATCAAAATGGTTTAAATGGACGCCATTTTGAAAAGGATCTTTGAAGTTTTCTTTTCACACTATGTCTTTATGCTGTTGAGTAACGTGCGAAATTACAACACAATCGGTTCCAGATATGTAAGTTATTTTGTACACAAAACAAAATGGTGGACGGCTGGTAAAAAAAGGAAATGTGTGCGGTCGCGGGACCCCGTCAGGAACGAAGTTCATCACGCCTTTTCTTCAATTCTTTTAATAATTTTAATTTGTCAATTGCCGTTTATTATTAATTTGTTTTTTATACAAATATTTACTGTTTCCATACGTTTAATATCAGTACCAGGAGACCGAGCTAAAGCTCGATTATAAGCAGGGCTATGATTTCAACAACATTAGGCTTACCTGTAATAAAAATACAGTTTAAAGGATTAACCATAATCTCAACGCTATGCCTCAGAAATAAGTCAGGCCTAAATTAAAGTTTAATATTTCAATATCGATTTAGGCCTAGGGCCTAGTTCGCTCACGTCAATAACTATTATTGCAAATTTCCGTGAACATCGTTTAGGTTAGGCCTATAACATTAAACAACTAAATAAAGGGTATGTTTATTTACCAGAAGTATTCGTTGCCATGGTAACTATAAATAGATACAACATTAGGCTTACCTCTAATAAAATACAGTTTAAAAGAAAACAGATGATTATTGTAATGGCATTGAAAACATTTGCATCAGCTGTGCTTCGTTTAAAAGAAAACAGATGATTATTGTAATGACATTGAAAACATTTGCATCAGCTGTGCTTTGTATTGTTTAAAATGGACAAATTTCACTTTTTAATTTAATAAAAAGACGTAGAAAACGAATTTTCCCAGACTGGTGACCATTTCCAATCGATTTCTAGTGGCCAAAAGCCCCATATAAAATCAAAAATCCTTAGACGGAAATTCCAGATCCATTTAGCAGACAAACAATTATCTCTCGCTTTAGAAGATAAGATTATAATAAAGATGGAGAATTAATTATAACATCAAATCTAAGACGGTAAACACAGTTAAATGTCCATTCATTGTAAATACACTCAATAAACATAACATGTTGGTTCATCAATCTAGGCCTAACATAAAATTATTGTGTGTATATTTAATTTATTTTACCTGAATTAACGGCAACATACTTACAATAATTTTAGGTTAGGCCTAGACTGATGAACCAATATTTTATGTTTATTGAATGTATTTCAGAGCTTGACGATAATATCGGTACTACGCCGGACGGAACCGATTGTCTCTTAATTTAAATTGATGAACCAAAACACATGTTTCTTGAATGTATTTACATTCATTGCCATAGGAACCAATTTGGTAACGCTTTTTCGTTACTCGTATTTTGTATTTTTTGTTGCCATAGCAACCAATTAATAACCTTTTTTTCGTTACGCGTTACATTTTTCTATTTGTTAACTCCTACCGCAACCCGCGTTACGGAACCTCGTTCCAAAAAGCGTTTCCGGACATATATGTTTGTATGTACAAGCTCTGAAGGGTTTTCAGTTTCTACGTTGGACACTCTGTATAGCATTTTCCTGTTTTCCCGACAGTTTTATCGAAACAGAAATAACGCCATGATGCAGTTGAACTAATTGAGGATTAATTGATATTTACCTCTGCTATCCAACTATCGGCGCGGTGCGGGGCAAATTGGAAAAGACTTATTAAATATTAAACCGTTAAAATGTGCAGCCAGCTTCGAGCTTTTAATGGCTTGTTATTACTGCTCCGGAATATTGAATTTAAATATATTCGCTAACTGCTTTATAATGAGTTATAGTAACTAGATTACAGTAAATATAAGTATTGTAAGATGAACGGTTTTACTGAGGTACTTTCATCGTTGACACTTTTGTGAGGTTATTTAGGTGCTTATCTATAGGCCTACTAATATTATAAAGAGGTAAAATTTGTTTCTTTGTGTGTAGGGGGTAATCTCTCGAACTACTGAACCGATTGAGAAAATAGTTTTACTAATAAATAAACGGTATCAGTTAACTGACACAAACTTTCTCCCAACTTACTGTAGTCAAAACAATATTGTTTTCAATCATTTTATTTATTATTACTTTTTAGAACAAAACAAAAAAATAATATTCTACCTACGTCAATCGTATACAAAAATTATTGTCCTAGGCGGGATTCGATCGCGCGACCTTTGAATTACTGGCCGTGATCGCTACCATGGTGCTACCCCGTGCGGCCGCCGCAGCGATGCTAGATTGACAACATAAACTTGTTTATTTTTAAACATTTCCCCATAGTTATAAAACGCCGAAGTTTTGATAAAAGCGGGTGGTGTCATTTTGTTTGGCATCTGAAGCACTATAAATACTGAAAATTTGATCAAAATCGTTAGAGCCGTTTTTGAGAAATTTGCATTTTTGTCGTTCTTATGGGTTTTTATTGGTAAATTACCCTTGAAAATTAAAAATTCCAAAAAATGAAAAAAACGCCTGGAGATATTAGGGTTTAGTACCTACATACCAAATTTCATGAAAATCGGACCAATAGTGTCCTCTCTGGTCGTGTATACATACTGACAGACTGACAGACAGACACCACTCTAAAAACACTTTTTTGGGTTCAGGGAGCACCAAAACAAAAAATTCCACTAAAAATATTTTTGGGTTCAGGGAGCATCAACACAGATAATTGCACTAAACCATTTTTGGGGGTTCTGGGAGCACCAAAACAGATAATTCAACTGAAAATTCAAATTCGATCATTTTTACGAAAACAATACTTTCTCCATATACTATGTATAGGGTGGAGAAAGTAAAAACTACACTATCACTGATTAACATAGGCTATAATTCATTTTGATAAACACATTTTTTATTTCAATATTTGTAAATTTAGTCGGAAAAAATTCTTAGGTTACGCCTAAATTGATGAATTACCATAGCAACCAATTGAATAATATAACAGATAAAATACCTAATTTCATACTTTTAAGCAACTATTTGTATCTCTAAATTTTAGGTTAGATATTTATTAAAGTGTTGTCCTGAGCCTTGCTGGTTCTTTTAACCTTTATTATAACTGCTGTTATAAAATATACGAACTAATCTGATTAGAACATTTAACATTATTTGCCATCTTAGCTTTGGGGTTTTTATTACAATCTATCAACAGTATAATAAAAATGAAATTCTGTTCGTTGGTAAGCGCATCACTTGAGAACGGCTGGACCAATTTGACTACTTTTTTAATTTACAATGTTCGTAATAGTCCGAATTAGGTTTTCACTTTCGTCGGCAGTCCCACGACTGTGTTTTTTTGTTTTTTTTTTTTTTTAGATAATACTCAGAAAAGTATAATTATTATTCTAGTACGATAAATCTAAAAAAATGACTACTTCCTGTCAAAAATGTACTTCAGGTTGTGTGATTTTAGGATTTCGGTCTCTTACAAAACCAACGTGTGTATCAAATTGGACTAGAATGCTTCCGTTAGAGTGTGGACACGTATATATCGACCTAGCAGCCTCGGATTAGGGACAGCTCACTTCGCTCGCAGCACACAAAGTCCGGCGGCCTCCACTGTAAAATCCCCACGTGGATTTGAATCGGGTAGGCCTACTTGTTTGGTATTTTAAGTTTTGACGGATTTCGGGGGAACCGGACTGGCTCCAAGGTCGTGTAAGAGATCGAAATGTGCAGAATAACCTCGTTTATTTATTCTTTTTGATAAAACCCAAAAAAAGTTTTATTCGAGTACGGTAAATCTAAAAAAATATTACTTCTTGTAAAATTCCGGTTGTGGGATTGTTTTGGCTGACGAACTAGTCCAACCGACTGTGTGTACCAAATTTAGATCAAATCGAACGTAAAATGCGCACGTTAGAGTGCGAACACATAAATATAAAATTTTTAATGACACCCAAAAAGTGTTCAGGGACCATGATCAGTACTCATTGCCCACTCCTGATCTAGGGCATCACCATAAGAGTCACTGCTTCTATTTCCTATGGAATTTTACTAATAAGGAAAACATTAGGTGGAAATTTATGTAACCAAAAAACCTCAGATCGTTTTACGGGATACGATTAGCGTTGGTGAGATAGCGAAATCTCGAAAATAACTGACCACAATTATTATGATAAGCGTTTCTATATTCAGCTCAATTATGTTTTAGCGTTTTTTCATTGCAAAATATCCTCATTGCTGACCTCAGGGAGGACAAGTTGAACACAATTTTGACCTCGCAGCTGATCCGTTGACGTGAATTGAGCGCTTTCTAAAATTAATTTGATATGTTTTCAAACGTTTGAGGAATTGGTCTACACAGGAAGGCGCTGAATAGCTGCCTACGTGTACGAAATATGAGTAGAATTTCTTTGCACCTCAGCCTGTTCACGCGCTGCTTCGACCTTACGGCCTCGGATTATGGACTCCGTTGATCGGCCGTCAGTATACACTGTAAAATCGCCCACATGCTTTTGAACCTGGCACTTTTGCTGTATTTTAAGTTTTGATTGATATTGGGAGAACCAGACCGGGCTATAAGGTCGTGTAAAAAAACAAAAAGTGCAGAATAAAATCCTAAATTTATTTTTAGATAAAATCTCTCATCAATTTCATAGCAGTACGCAAAATCTTTAAGAAAAAATATACTTCCTGTTATTGGATTTTTTTGGTTAAGAACTCGTCCGAGCCACTTTCATTTCAAAAGTGTGCATGGGCGCCAATATGATATTTTCTAGGGGGGGGGGGGGGGCTAGACCGGGGTATGGGGCTTAACACTTTCACTGCTAAGGACGCACATGTGAGCTTGACACTGAACACTATGAGAAGCGGCCGACGCACAGTGCATTGCACGCCAACCCCCGTATTGGGAGTTTTTTAATACACAATGCATTGCGTGCTTCACACGTCAACCCCCATATTGGGAGTATTTTCAATACAAAATGCATTGCATGCTTCGCACGCCAACGTCCGTATTGGGAGTATTTACAATACATAATGCATTGCGTGCTTCGCGCGCCAATTTTAAGCCTATATGCTATGGACGCACATGTGCGTCCACTATAAAATATTAGTGATTATTACGTAAAAAGGTTCAAAAATAAAAATAACGTAATTTCTATTCATTTATACTATAGATATACAAAATAAAAGGTCAGCTCAAAGCGTAGGAAATACGAAATTTGCGTAGCAGGCCGCACCAAGTAGTGACCCAGCAGCTCATGCTTGGACTCTTGTAAAAAATAAAATAAGTGTATGTAAAATCAAACGGCACATAACATTTAAAACATATATTAGTGCTAATCTCTTTAAAGAAAAATACCTGACTATAATTAAAAATATACATATTTTCCTTTCCCTGGGAGCCAGGGGCGGACGTAGTAGGGTACCCTTATAAAAAACTAGAGCTTAGTATTTTACTTCGTTTCATAGTATAGGGATATCAAAGTTCTGGAAACTACCATACAACCTTCTTACTCCTAATATCAACAAATTAATAACCTGCTTTGACGTTATGATAACAATATAATTTTCCAGAACTTTGATTGTCCATTACTTTGAAACGAAGCAAGATACTAAGCTCTAGTTTGCGCCATTCTATTTATTTTTCAATAAGCTTTTCAATGGTGTGTTACATGACCTACCTGTAGGCTACATTTGAAATTTTTAACCCCCCTATATACAGGTTGTTCTATGAGTAAAGTGCCAAATTTCTGGGAATGGTTCTATGGGCAAACATAAATAAAAACGTTCCTAGTTCCTATAAACATGTGCCCCAAAAAGCTTCGTTTTCCAGTTATCTGCCATTTTCTTTTCTTTTTATAAAATTATTCATATCTAGAGAAATGTCTGACTGATTGAGTTCAAACTTGCCATGACGTTTAACCTAAAAATGATACATCTCAAGAAAAAATCGATTAAATCCAATCATGAGTTTAAAAATGGCGGCTGTTTGAAAATTTCAAAGCTAAATTACTCAAAAACCGTACATTTTAACAAAACATGTCAAGACACCTTTTTTGTAGCCCTTTTGATTCCCTTTCGGATGGTGTAGGGCCTAACTGTCAAAACAATCGGATGAAGGATAATAGCTTGTTCATCCGATTGTTTTGGGAGTTCCACCATCCGATAGGGAATCAAAAGGGCTACGAATTTTTATTATTTTTTTTTATTTAACGTCCTGCTGTTTTGCACTTAAGGCTAATGAAGACGGGGCCTACAGTTTTACGTGGAATCCGAACCACAGCCAATGATGTCTGTTAAGAAACCATTTAGAAAATTATTCGGGGTCAATGGGAATTGAACCCGGAACTTTTCCATTGATGGTTGCCATGACGATTGATAAAGCATTGACGCCTTAACAACCACGGCCATCGTGGCTTATTGGCTACGTAAAAGATGTATTTACATTTTATGTTAAAATGTACGGTTTTTGAGAAATTATGGTTTGAAATGTTCAAACAGCCGCCATTTTGAAACGCATAATCGGATTTAATCACTTTTTTTTTTTTTTTTAGATAATATCGTTGTTAGGTTAAACTTCATGCCAAGTTTGAACTCAATCAGTCAAACCGTTCTCTAGGTATGAGTTATTTTGTGCAAAAAAACAAAATGGCGGATAAAGTTTTCGGACCTATGTATTGAACTTTTTTTCTTATTTTAACCCATAGAAATGTGCCCCGAAGTTTGGCTGTTTACTTATGGGACATCCTATATACATACATATATAAAACACCCCCAAAACATTTTCTGAGAACCATGATCGGTGCTCATTTACTATTCCCGACCTTATTAGGTCTGATCATAAGAGTTACTGCAATAGCTCATCTTTCCTACGGAATTTCGCTAAAAATAAACTACGAAGCTGTTACAATAACAATAGTTGTCCTAAATTATCATGACGTAGGCTACCAGCAAGAGCCTACGCAAAGACGTTAACATCTCAGGACTGTACCAAATCCCAGACTGTACCATCTTGTCACTAGATGTCTCAATTTACGCCCCCCCCCCCCCCCCCCAATCACTTTAATAACACGTTATATTGAAAATAACAACAAAAAACAGCTGGCCGAAGCTCAAAATTGATTCACACAAAAGCCGTACAATATAAATCACTACACTGACGGGTAGAATGGTTTTAGTCTGAAATTAGGGTTCCTTTATACCTGAAATACGTCTCTATCCACTGTAATAAGCCGTGACGAATCCAAACCGTGCCGTGCCGAGTCGTTGCTCCCTCTCTCTCTTGCACACGTTAATTAAGTTATAAGTTCACGTCAGAAGTAAGTGAGGAACTGGGTTTCAGAAAAGATTTCAGGAAACAACACTAACGCTGGTTTTACAAGGAAAGTAGTGATGCAAACTTTTTAAATGTCGATATATTTCGATATATTATCGCAAGTTCATGTACCGATACCTAAAAATATTGATGTATCAAAAGAAATTGTATACATTTTACAACTAAAATTTTTAATTTTTCCATATTTCCTAATTTTTTACATTTTTTAATAAAACAAATTTTCTCAAAAATGTTTTAAGAACCGGATAATTAATTAATTTATAGTGAGAGTTAAACATAAATTTTATTGTTAATTTTCTATATACAGGGTGTCCCTAAACTCTCGGGCCCCCTTTTGTGGATTTGTTCCTGGGATCGAGACAAACATATTTCACAATATAAAACTGGATCTACGGTGCTTACTTTTTCGTCTGTCCGTCTGTATGTGTTTTTACAAAATAGTTGATATATAGAGAACGGTTTGACCGATTGAGCTGAAACGTGACATGAGGTTTAACCTAACAATGGTATATTTTAAGTAAAATAAGCGATTATTTCCAATCTTGGGTATTAAAATGGTGACGGCTTTAAAATTTCAAACCTGAATCATCCAAAAAACCTTTGTACACTTAAACAAAAAATTGCAAGACACCTTTTTTGTAGCCCTCTGTAGGCTATTCTGTATCGGACGGTGTAAGTTTGAAAACAATCGGATGAAGGATATTGGTTAAGTTATGTGTAATAATTGGTTGGTTCAACCCACTATCATATACCAACATAGTAAAGACAACAATATTGTACCTATGTACATAGTATAATATGCTGTTATTATGTTTAGCTTAACTATTATCCTTCATCCGATTGTTTTGATAGATAACCCATCCGAGAGGGAATTAAAAGGATTACAAAAAAGGTGTCTTGACAATTTTTGTTAAAATGTACTGTTTTTGGGTAATTTAGGTTTGAAATGTTCAAACAGCCGCCATTTTGAAACGCATCATTGGATAGAATCGATTTCTTTCTTTGAGATATATCAGTGTTAGATTAAACTTCATGCCAAGTTTGAACTTAATCAGTCGAGCCGTTCTCTAGATATGAATTATTTTGTAAAAAAATCAAAATGGCGGATATCTGGAAAACGAAGCATTTTCGAACCTATGTTTATAAGAATTTCTTTCTTTTCTTTCACCATAGTATACTAGTAGAACATGTCCTGAAAGTTTTTCCGTTTCTTCCTGAATCACCCTGATTATCGATATCACCGATCCTATATCGGGATCCAAAGTATCGATATGTCGATATATTGTTGCCATCCTTAATGTGCGACCCAGCAGTGGTTAGCTATTGCTTGATATGAGTACTATACAGAGTGTATTTTTAAATAGGCCACCATTGGTATTTTGTAAACTATAAATCTCACAGCAAACTTTGTATGGGGAACCATTCCTTGTTTTTTGAGAAATGAAAAATATGTACTTAAATATTCGTAAACGACTGCCATTTTTCAATATGGCGGTCTACTTTCGAATTTCTAATGTAACAAACTGTATTTTATGTTGATTTAAGATTTTACGACTTTTTAGTACTAGGTGATTGTTTTTATACGACTCGTTTAAAAGTTAGAGGTGTGTAGGCCTACAGTTTTAAAAACACCCTGACCGAGCGGGAAGATATGAAAACGCTCTTAATACTGATCAAGCATTTTTTAGTCGAACAAATAACTTTTCAAAACCAACAAATACGGTTTTCGTTATTTTTTTTAAACCATAAGAAAGAGGGACTAAGTGACTAAACTACAAATGTATCACACTTGAAAAGTTAAGTCGGTAACAGCTGTTTTTCCGGAACGAAGCAGCGCATAAGGCGAGGCTAGAGGCTCAGGTGCAAACAAATTCTAATATATTTCGTACGCGTACACAGCTATTCAGAGCTTTCGTGAGTAGCTCAATTTCCCAAATAGTTGGTTGAAACCCTAAAACATACAAACTCAATTTTGGAAATCGCTAGCGGTTCAGATACGCGACGAAATTACTAAATCTGCTGTAATAGTTGTAGAGTGCATTAGGCCTATAACTATGTAAATCAACTGTAATTAATAAAAGGACGAGTGAATCAATAAGGCCGCCAATTATGTCTATTTTAAGGAACACGACAAGTTGTCCACTTCGCGAATAAAAACTCCAACGATGCATCAGATTAAAATAGTTTAATTGGGAGAGTCAAGCGTAAAGAACATATTATTTTCTGGCCAAAACATAGTTACGAAATTGATGACTGCAATATCAGTCTAAAGCCTGACCCCGCGAGCAATAACTCTATAAATTAAATTACAAGATATTGTCTTCCCTTTGAATTTACGATTCGTTTAGATTATTTATTGTCGATCGACGCTACGTAACAATATTGTGTTTTATATCGATAATAACATGACGTCACCAGCACGTCACATGACGTACAAGAGACGACAAGGGTTTATATACATTGTGTTTCGAAACACTCAACCAATACTTTGAGGTGTTGTAGCTTTGCCAATGACAAAACTGTACGTCTTTAAATACCATTAAATAGGCCATGTTTTTCATAAAAACCCTAATTTAAACTGCTTAGAATAAAAATATTCTTAATATAAATTAACTATGGGATCTATTTAATAAATATCCTTAATTTAAATAAAGTATGCCATCTCTTTAATAAATTTACCTAATTTAAATCAAATAGGCGATCTATTTAACAAATATCCTTAATTATTTAAATGAAGTAAGCAATCTCTTTAAAAAATATACGTAATTTAAATTAAGTATGTGATCTCTTTAATAAATATCCATAATTTAAGTTAATTAGACGATCTCTTTAATATAAATTAAGTAAGCAAGATCTCTTTAATAAATATTCTTAATTTAAATTAAGTAAGTGATATTTCTAATACATATGCTTAATTTAAATTAAGTATGTGATCTTTTTAATAAATATTCTTAATTTAAACTAAGTATGTGATATTTTTAATAAATATTCTCAATTTAAATTAAGTTTGTGATCTTTTTAATAAATATTCTTAATTTAAATTAAGTTTGTG
>JAGFPH010017750.1:0-10569 GCA_018207615.1 Philaenus spumarius | reverse complement strand
ATTCGATTTATGGTTAAGCCACAAACTAGCTTTGGAAAAAACTTACACTGAGAGAAACGGTGCGGCCGCCATTTTTATTTTATTTAAGGAGTTAAAAATTAAAAATGGAAAAAACCGTATATATACATTGTTCGGCTTAGGAATAAGGAACATTCAAACAAAAAATCATCACAATCGGTCAAGGCGATTGGCCGTAATCGTGGGACAGACAGACAGACACACAGACTAAATGCCGAACGGTCTAGCTAAAACGGAGACCTCGCTTCGCTCGGTCAATTATGTATTTTATACATACAAATTATGAAAAATTATTGTACCTTTATACATTTGCCATGTATTTAACAAAATATGATTTTACTTTGTGTGTCTCTAAGACTTTAAAAGTATAATTTTAACGTTTTGAAGTATAGGCCTACGTATTTACTCGTAGATTGCGACTGTACTAAAAACACATTTTCTTTGAGTGACATAAACAGACCGACAAGGATTTTACTTCACTATCATTACCCTCTAACTGTTTAGGAAAAATAGTACAGGTACTAAGCATAAATAACGAATAGCCATAACGCAGTTATATTATACATTCAGAACACATAAGATCATAAACATTGTAGGTCCTATACATAGTATAACAATAATTTCGTATAGTGAGTTCTAAGGTATGATTTAGAAAATAATAATAACATTTGTGAAACAGAGTACCAGTAAAGGAAATTTTAGGTGTTATATAAATCCCCTTCGTTTAAATTAATAATACGGATTTTACAAAACTTTTGGACACATGACAACTTTAAACAAATATTTAAACAATTTTATTTAATTACTTTTATATAATGTGATTTTACGTCTTGGCTATTTAGAAAAAGGAATCAAAGATGTCCGAAAGAAGTATTTTCCTATAATTTATATCAATAATCTATAGACCTATAGGATGCTTTTGAATCAGTGAAGAAAAAACATTTGATATTTTCTAGAGAGTATTGGTTTAAAGAAGTATAATTATAAATCTGATTTGCCTTTTATCACTTTCATTTTATACCAACAATTAATTCATCTCATTCAGTTTATTCCATTGTGTACAAGTGAATGCATAATAGCTAGCCCTAACTCTAAGTCTAAGAAGTTTGCGCAGTAGCTGCTTTGATTCTGTTGTTATTTAATTTGAACTATTAATTGATATAGATGAAATTATGTAGAACTGAAATATATTATAAAAATAAAAAACAATAATTTCTTACGTTGTACAATAACTTTATTTTTATTTATAACCTTTATGAATTTAGAATATCATGAAATAACACACATTTATAAAATAAATATAATATAGTTTATTTTTTTCTATTATTTTAATAATTTTCAGTATATTTTAATATCTTTATTTAACTTCTATTTAATTTAACATAAAGTATCTGAATTTATAGTATACTGTACAAGAACTATGGTAGTAAATATTATTTGTTTTAAATGTATACTATGACATCGCATAAGTAAATGCAGTATCATCGTTGTTTGTTATAAAATCGGAAAACTAAATTTGACCTTTCTGTAAAATGCAATTCTAAATTTTTAAATATATTTATAAAGTACAATATTCCTGTTGTCAAACATTGTATACAAGATTTGAAGTATAAAATGTACCTACAAAAAGAATAAAAACACCTTTAACGCCAAGCTTTGCATGTTGTGTGACCCAATGGGCACAGATGTATAGGCTTCATAATTAATTACAAAGACATCCATCCATTATAATACACAATACACAATTAATTGTCCATCGTTCACACAACTTCTAGATTCAGAATGCAAGTTGGAAGTAAAGAATACGTGTAAAATATCAGCTAGTCTCGGAGCTTCTCCGGCATTTCCGGAGGGGACCAATTGACCAGTATCTTGGGAGAGGGGCTGAGGCAGTCTCTTGGGCGAAAGCTCGCCAACTAGACAGCTTCCTCTCCGTACCCTTTTCGGCGTACCATAAATTAATATCGTAGAGATAAAGAGCCGGTATGATTTATGCTTAAGATAAATCATGTACCGATAAATAAAAGACCGTAATTAAAAATAAACCTTGTCTTTTCCGACGGAATCGTTTCAGCTCGGAGGCCATCCCGACAGCTCCGGAGTTAATAGGACACAAGTGGAGCGTCATAATTGGTGTCAGAAAGTGTAATTTGTGCCAGCACCACAAATTGTTTGACGATTCCGCTTACTTGTTGGGGCTGAACGAAACAGAGAGTTCTTTTCCTTTATGTACCATTTATATTATATTTCTGGAACCAAACTCGTCGAAAACTATTGGTTCCATTTTAACAAGTAAAACATAATTGATTTTAAATATATTTTTAGTAGGCTGTAATAGTGATGTAAACACATAAAAGCTGTTATATACCATTAGTTACGATTGTAATGTATAGTTACGTAAATAGTATCCTTAAAGGTTTAAGTAAAAATAAAAAATACGTAGAAATCGTGAATTCAGCTTAATGTATAAATGAAAGTAAACAATCTCAATTATTCTGCTATCAATGGAACGTTAAACGTACATAATAATGCAAAACAAATACAAAATGTAATTACTATAATTCACAAACAATCTTGCAAAGTCGGTTATTTCACCACTGAGAATTATTAATAACTTAAAATATATTTTGTAACATTTATATATACATCAATTTAAGGTTTTTATTATTTAAAAAATCTATATTAGATTTTCCTATGGGAAAAAGTTTTACCGCAATGTCGTTGTCGTCGTAGATTTAACTCGACGTTGAAGACTTGCAAATAATAACCCTTGGGAGTAGAGACTACGATACCCGACGCTGAAGTACAAAGTTATGTACACACATTGGTTTGGGAGTTTCCTGGATTATAGACGTTTGTGTTTGGAGATGTTTTATTGTGTTGCTTAAAAATCTAACCAAAAAAATTTTGATTATATTTTTGTCAATAATAATTAAAATATTTTATGTAAATTCCGGTTATTGATCGATTTATGCAATTACCTTCTAAAATTATCTAAAACATAGATAATCCTAAAGTATCTGTCACAATTTAATACAAATCATTGGGATAATGACCACAATATTGTTATTGGTGTATACTACATTCATTCTTACGAATGAAGAACACAATATAAGTAAACACAATAATTTATAATATTTTCATCGTATCAACATTATGTTAATATCTGATATAGAAAACTAAAAAAAACAAACAAATCGATTTACAAAACTGTTTGACAAAATTAATTTACTAGTTTTTAAAATATGAAAAAATTTCAATGACAAATAATTATATATCTCGGTTTTTATATTAAACGTTAATATAAAAATGTAATATCGCAATATGATTATATTTTTCTTTTTTTGACAACATTGTTTTCTCATTTTCCCGTTTATCACCAAGCTGGCTCAAACATTGGCAACACATGTGTAGTGTCCCACTTTCTTGCGACAAGTTTGTGATTAAAATTAATACAAATATAATATAAAATAAAGGATTTATCATAGTATTTGTACAAGAATAAGTATATATAGAAAATACGGCTGGTGATAAATTGTATTTTTTATTTTCTCTGTTTTCCCAGTTAAAAAAGGAATTAAAAATAACTTTTTTAGCTATTACCTACCATTAGGACTGTACGCTTAGTTTTTTCGGAAATTTCCTAAATATTTAGAAGGATTTTAGTATTTTGTTTCAATCGAATTCGGACAACATTAGTTTTTGTATGGCGTTTTCCTCTTTTCTGTTTAATATTTGTTATATTATATATTCTTCTTGTGATTATTCGTTGTACAATTGTTTTATAATATCTTTTCTTATATTTTTTATGCTAACATAAACTATGAAGCAAAGTGATTGAATTTAATATAATAAAATAATGCATAATCAACCAGAACACATTATATATATATTTACTGCAATTACCACTAATAAAATATGTTTGTCAAAATGACTGAGATTAAAAATTTACTTTAAAACTAACAGTAATAAGTGTCACATATATTTTCAGACATGTTTATCTAAGCCGTTGCTTATAAAATAAAAATAATAGTACCGCTTGTAAAGTGCTGTGCATTATGTAATTTCTTTCTTTATTAGTATTCTGATACACAATTAAACAATTGTCTGAACACGAGATATTAATATCTTATTTTTAGTATTAACAAAATTTATATTGAAACGTTTTTTGTTTGAATAAAAATTTGTTCTTAAAATGGTTTCTATAAATATAACAAAATGATATTATTTCAAAAGTCTAAATTAAACGAAGTCGTTCCATTTTAGATAACGAGTTTCGAAACAACTGCATTATTTTAAGATAATCTACTGAGATCTAATTATTAAGTTTCCCTGGAACGTGCGAATTAAATGGAATCTGATATCATATATTAGGTAATATATTTATAATTTAAGTCAACTTAGATCAACCTTTTTCACACAAATAACCTAGAATTTAACTTGTGTTAATTCGGCTTTCACCAATAAAAAAAATAAATAAAAATTAATTAATTGGGTTCGTATTAAAGTGGAAACAATCGATTAGCTAAATTTATACTTATAAGTCAATAGATATTAAATATTTATAATATTTAAACCATTATGTATAAACATTATTAGAGAATTTAAAATATATTTATATATATTGCAGTGGCGCTTGTGGTGAGACCTAAGGTAGGTAGTACTAGTCAATGAGCATCGATCATGGTCCCCAGTACTGATTTTGTCGGTGTAATTAAAAAATTGTATATGTGTTCGCATTCTACCGAATTCATTTACATTACGTTCGATTTGGTCCGTTACACGTTGGTATGCTAAGTGATTCGGACGAGTTCGTTAGCCAAAAAAAACCCAAGAATCGGAATGAATGTTTTGACCTGTAGTAAGTTTTGTTGTTTCGTCCTAGAATTAAACCATTTTAGTTTTTAACATAAACATATTAGATTACTCTGCACATTAATTAATATCAAGCAGCGTTAGCCGTGGCAGGTTGTTGAAAGGAAAAGCAAATTCTTCTAATATACCATATTTCGTACTAGCAGGCCTTCATGAGTAGACCAACTTCTCAAATAACTGAAACCGAAATACATATAAATTAAGTTTTTTAAATTCGTTATACTAGCCAGAAGCTTGTTAGAATTGTTTATGTATTCTGTTTAAAAAAGTAAAAATATAGATTTTTTACAATTTGTAGATTGTTTATCTTTAAATTTGTATCTTTTCTTTATAAAATGTATAATAAACTCATACTCATTTGTACATTATATTTTTGTATAATTATATGATTGTCTTAAAGTAGTCTATGGAAACTTTATAAAAGTTTCACTAATTTTAAAGCTGAAGTAGCGTAGCACTCGTACACGGAACGTCAGGAACTAAAATCGAACAGGGTTACTGTGTTCCGTTCCAACTGTAACTCGGATGCCAAACTGCTCTCAAGTTGAGTATAAATACAAACAAAATAAATTAATTACGTAATAGTGTTATGTTATTTATAAAATGTAGGATTATTCAGAAAGAAAACGTTTAAGTAGTCACAGATTACGCTCATTTAATAATGAATTACATAATACACACCTGTGATTGCGACAGTATATGGTAAAGGACATTTCATAGAATAAATCACAATTATACAAGTTTTAAAATAAGGTCATAACCTATATTTTGCTACTGTAACTGTCAACAACTGGCTCCGAAACGCGATATGGGACACGCCTGGATCGATATTGGAAAATAATTCTTCAGTAAACAAACGCAATATGTTGAAACACTCTTACTAGACTGAGTAATTTTCTGTATTAGTATTTGGAACAAATATATTTCTACTTGATTAATTTAAAATGCGTTCGTTGGTGTGCATGTTTTTAAAAAAATATATGGAAATTTGTATTATGAGTAACAGCAAAAAATACAGAATTTTCATTTCTAAGTGGCTGCTTGACAGTTTCTGGACTAGAAATGCGTAAAAATATATATAAATACTTTAAAACATTCAGGTGTTGTTCAGGACGATAGTAAAACGGTGGCGAATTATAGATTTATTTAATTAAACAACAATAATGAATAGTTAAGTTCAGAAACAATAACATTATCTACTTGATTTTAAGTTTTGTTTAAGTCAGCCAAAATAAAATAGTTAGAATGGTATTAAAGTGTCAGCCTACATAGATAAGCCGATATAAATGTTTAAAATTAATACTGTAATCAGATTTATTAATAATTTCAGGCTGTTTATCAGAAGCATTTCAATTACTATTTTGTTAGAAGTAAGTCAATGCTATGTTCAATATATACACTTACTTTTTATTACTGTTACATCGTGATCATAATAGAATGACTAAGACAAATTAATTACCATATCTTAGGTTAATTAACCTCACACGTTTATAGTCTAATGGATGGTGTTTGTAAAAACGATTTTTGTTTAAGAAGTGATGATAATTCCAAGTTTTTATCCTTCGGGGTGGTTATGTCAGTTATATATTTACTACTTCTGTCAAAAATCTTTTTTAAAAGTGAAATCACATAAATGTCATCGATTTCTGCCTGAATCTATTGGAATGAAGAGGCTCAAAAAATATCAATTTGTAAACAATTCGTACACCTAACTAGAATGTAAACTGTAACTAAATATTTATACTGTTAATATTTAAGCACCAGATTAAGAATTAAACCTAAAAACTAAACTTATTTAGCAAATAGTTAATTTTTAAATACAAATATATTATATAATATTAACGCCTGTATTTCAAACACAAACATAACCGCAAAAGTTGTTCGCTTCAATTAGGAAAAAAATTTATTTTCGAAAAAGACCAAAAAGGTCACCCTCCCCGACCTGCTCTTAATCCAATGCAATGGCAAAATTAATTTAGAAAAATATATGGGTTTTTTCTATTATACGACTGCATGGCTCACACTATTTTCTGTACTAACAGAATGATAATACAGTAGGTTTTTCTCACCTCAATTGATGAAATCATCTATAAAATAAATGGTTTTATTGTTTTTCACAAAATACACAAATACACAAAGTAGAAAAACACTAACACAAACTAATTACATGTGAACGTTTTTATGACTTTTACACTTCTGGTTGGTTTTGGGTTAGGTCTGGGTTACGTCTGGGTTAGGTTAGGTTAGAACTGTTCTATTGAACTTTTATTTTATCAAGAAACGAGCCATGTGGTCGTATAATAGAAATGCAGTCGTATAATAGCCATGCGGTCGTATAATAGAAAAGACCCAAATATAACTATGTATACCTATGAATAGTTAAGAAGAACAAAAACTATTGAACTAATCTAAAAACAGAAGAAATAAATACCAAACCAAAGCATAAAATTATGCAATAAACAAACTTAAAACTAATTAAGTTGGCGAACGACTAAGAAATGAAAACATATTACGTAATACGAAACAGACAAAAAACTGAAAAATAATAAATAGGTTAAACAAATAATAACTGCCAAGATTGTTTTCCTCATATATATACAAATTATATATGTATATATACATTTTACTGTATCGGCCAAATTGTCTTTATAAGTGGAGTCGAAAAATGGTAATCATTATTTATGTCTTGCCCGAACTTAAAGACACAGTATACAAATAAAAATAAAAAGTAAACCATAGCAAAAACAAGTTAACAAGAATAGAAAAAAACAAATATTGTACTATTTAAATTTAAATAGTCAAATAACAACTAACTAAACCTACAAACCAAAAAGTTTTAGAGTTAAAATAAATTAGGTAATAAGAAAAACACAAATATTTCAAAAAACCAAATAACCACCTATGATTTTACTTTCTCCACCCTATACGTAGTATATGGAGAAAGTATTGTTTTCGTAAAAATGTTCGAATTTGAATTTTCAGTTGAATTATTTGTTTTGGTGCTCCCAGAACCCCAAAAAATTGTTTAGTGCAATTATCTGTGTTGGTGCTCCCTGAACCCAAAAATATTTTTAGTGGAATTTTTTGTTTTGGTGCTCCCTGAACCCAAAAAAGTGTTTTTAGAGTGTTGGTCAGTCTGTCTGTATGTATACACGACCAAAGAGGACACTATGGTCCGATTTTCATGAAATTTGGTATGTAGGTACTAAACCCTAATATCTCCAGGCGTTTTTTTAATTTTTAATTTTTAAGGGTAATTTACCCTAAAAACCCATAAAAACGACAAAAATGAAAATTTCTCATAAACGGCTCTAACGATTTTGATCAAATTTTCAGTATTTATAGTGCTTAAGATGCCAAACAAAATGACACCACCCGCTTTTATCAAAACTTCGGCGTTTTATAAGTATGGGGAAATGTTTAAAAATAAACAAGTTTGTGTTGTCAATCTAGCATCGCGGCAGCGGCCGCACGGGGTAGCACCACGGGAGCGAGCACGGCCAGTAATTCAAAGGTCGCGCGATCGAATCCCACCTGGGACAATAATTTTTTTATACGATTGACGTAGGTAGAATATTATTTTTTTGTTTTGTTCTAAAAAGTAGTAAAAAATAAAATGATTAAAAACAATATTATTTTGACTACAGTAAGTTGGGAGAAAGTTTGTGTAAGTTAACTGATACCGTTTATTTACTTCAGTATAACATTTTCTTTAATCTAACTGTCTTGAAATCCTAAGCGAAAGAAAACATTATGTTTGTTTAGTGTGTATATATTCTAAATGGAGATTGGCTCGGGACCGCGAGGAACGTCATATCAGTCTTCATCTCGTTACGAAGATATTAATATATTTTATATGGACAAAGTTCCATCATATGTTACGTATTTCGAGTTATATTAGACATAAAATGTCGTTGAACGGGTCAGTGAGAATCATTTGATTAAAGATTCTAGCTGAACCTACGTCCGTAATCTCAATGTTACAAAAAATTATACATGTTTCCCTCTTCTTTAAATAAGATTATAAATGCACTTGCATTAAGTTGATCGTAAGGGAAAATACCACCTGTGCATGCCTTCTCTGAAACAAAGCTGTGCCCGAAATATTGTAGCGTCCCATTAGATTTAAACTGTGTTTTCCATTTCCGTTAAGCCTATCGGGGCACACATTTCGTATTCCAGGCATCAATAGTTTTCTCTGGTATCTACCACTATAGTGCCGAGAAAAATATCCCCGTGTGTTTCATAAAAGGCTCTGGTTTGTTTTAAAACACACACTATTACTTTGGTAATGCTATTTATTTCTTTGGCAGTGATTTACTCCCCTTTCTTTAAAATACACCCTTCTCTCCCTGCTGTCTGCCCATGATCTACCCCTACTAACCAGAAGCAGACTCCCCTTTTCTACTGAAATTCTTATACCTTATCCGTTAGTATCCTTAGCTAAATTCCCTACTATTGTATTAGTTCCTTAAATGTCCTCTACTGCTTGTCTTAACATTGTTCATTAAAATCATACTCATTAGTCCCATGATTAAATGTATCATGTCCTCTATACCATTTTTTAGTTACTTTCTTCATAGGCTAGAATTCAAAGCTTTCTCATTCAAAACTAGAATTTTCCTCTTCATGAAGCTAGCCTTTTACAATTTTGAACAATTAATCTCAACTTCAACAACGTTGAATAGTCCAAAATGGCTATCTGCCGCAACATTGTTGTATTGACTCCCTCCAAAATGAGATTACACACTTTCTCCACCGTCACAGCCGGTTCAATCCTAGCACACATGGTCTTGGTTTTATATTTTACTTATGATTCGGTTGTCAATTTTGTCCTAACTTTCATTTGAATAGTTATCTACAATAACTCCTTGCTCTCTGTAGATGCAAAATCTTGAAAAAGAGCCTTCTTGACATCTCCTCATCTCATATTTTCATTTTCATTTCAATATTTTCAAAATAATACAAGGTTACCTCATCCAAGAACACGTTAAAGAAGGCAAACGTTTTCTTATCCAGAAAGTTATTTTCCCCAGCTACACGCTCAAACCTGATTATCCGTACAAAAATTTCCTCGTTCACAAATCTCTTAAATGTTCCCAAATTGTGAAAAATGGCGAACGTTCTTCTGCAATAGAAATTTAACTCTTTTGAAAATTTCCCCGCTGTTCAAATTAAAACTGTATCAACACGTATCTCAGACCGATATTCACTGTCAATGGGCGTTCTCAGAAATTCCATACAGTTTCGATGATAGTGACGCCATTATGACCTCGCTGACGAACCAGATCAGTATTAGATACGGCTAACTTCACAATTTCCATCAGATTTCCACAATAATCAATTAAATTTATCTGCAAGGCTGACCTAATTTACTTTAAACAGACTAGCAAACAAAACAAAAACACTGCCTACAATAATGCCTATCTGATAAACAAAAATAATATATTCTACGAACAATTTCGTATTAACAGTTTGTTTTTCTTTTTTGAGGCGAAAAACCTTTTCTGTTATCATCGCCTAGTTAAAACACAACAAATGAACATAAACATTAGACATAAAAATCAGCGACTCCATCACTTGTTACGAAGGTACGAAGGGACTTTTTTTTTATCAAAAAGACAACCCGCATTTTAGAGAGTTACTAACATATAAAACATATATAAATATTTACAT
>JAGFPH010017749.1:1208-17230 GCA_018207615.1 Philaenus spumarius | reverse complement strand
TGGCAACGTAGAGTAGTGAAATCTAGACGTTTCAATATGTAGCCATGATAACGTAGAGTAGTGAAATCCAGACGTTTCAATGTATAGCCATGGCAACGTAGAGTAGTGAAATCCAGACGTTGCAATTTGTAGTCATGGCAACCTGCAGTAGTTAAAAATGTACGTTATAATTGTGTAAGGGAATAAAGGAGGGCAGTTAACGTCAGAATAAAATATAAAGTGGTTGAAATAAAAACCTTAATGGGAGGTTTCAGTTTTATCGGCTAATTTTATCGTTTCTCTTCTTGTACTGGATCCAGGGCGTATGCTCAGCTTAGTGAAAGCCACTTTATTGGAATCTTTGAGGAAATTTTTCAGAGACTATCTTTCTGATTTTTGATAAAGTTTCCCACACTTTTTCCACTTTTTCTTTTACTTTTAATTCCTTAAAACACAACTTGTAAGACATAATTAACTTGAAGGATAGTGAAATATTTAATTTTTCCTTTAAACCACTCACACACAAAAACAAGACAATAGCTATTGAGTAACTTACTAGGGGTGGTTTTTTGAAATGTATCACTTCTATTATTAGCGAATTTCCATAGAAAAAATGAGCTATTGCAGTGGCCCTTATGGTAAGACCAAAGGGTGGGAGTATCAAATGAGCACAGATCATGGTCCCAAGAACTCGTTTTGGGGTGTCATTATACTGTACATCATATATATATATATATATATATGTATATATGTGTTCGCACTCTAGCGGCGGCATTTTAAGTCCGATTTGGTTTAAATCTGGTACACATGTTAGTTGTCTACGTCGCTCGGACGAGTTCGTTAGCCACAAAAATCCAACAATCAGAAGCACGTTTTTTTTACAGTAAATAACTATTTTTTGAGATTTCGAGAATTAATTTGTATTTGGGTTTTTCTACAAATATAAATGTAGGATGTTATTCTGCACATTTTTTTTATTTACGCGACCTTATAGCTCGCTTAATTCCCCCAAAATCGATCAAAACGTAAAATATCATAGAAGTACCCGGTTCAAAGCCATGCGGCGGATTCTACCGCGGGGTTGGCGTGCGAAGCACGCAATGCATTGTGTATTGGAGATACCCGCAATACGGAGGTTGGCGTACGAAGCACGCAATGTTTTGTTTGTTGAAGATACTCCCAATATCCGGAATGGCGTGCAAAGCACGTAATGCATTGAGTATTGAAGATACCCTCAATACGGAGGTTGGCGTGCGAAGCACGCAATGCTTTCTGTATTGGAGATACTCCCAATATGCGGAATGGCGTGCGAACTCGGCTGTAGAAGTGACGTATTACTTAAATCTATTTGTTCATTTGAAACTAAACTTATGTCCTTATTAATTAACATCTTTCCCCGTTGTTATTGACCAGTTCGATTCCTCCCCCATCCCTAACCTAACGGTATTTCGGACTACCTGCACCCAACTGCTGTGTGTTGGATTCGATTTCTTGTTCCTTTAGTCTTTAAGTTGCCTTCGATAATGCCGTAGCTGGCGAAACCTAGGTCAGCACGGATAAATCAATACAAATTGTGAAATAGCACAAAAAATTTTTCATTCATTTACGTATAATTTAGTTTGTAATTTTGTACTATGAATTTAGCTGATAAATTAAACAGGATGGTATACAAATCAGAATTTAGTTACGGAAAAAACAAAAACAATATCCTATCAATCAAATAATTACTAATTGCAAAACTATTTACTGTTGAGCACTGGTAGGAGCACCGAAATATTGGTCAGTAGAATTTTCCTTCTCAAGCGTTAGCCCAAGCAATGGAGATTGTTTATTGTAATTGAATTATTTATCAGCAAGCGACGTCCACAGTGACTTTAAGGGTAGCACATAGGTATGTAAAATACAAAATCCATCATTCAAGGAGCGTTTGCGCATTTTTTATAAACAAAAGTAACAATAAATCAGGACTTTTTGGGGGATTTTCGTTGAAACATTTATGAATGGATCACGATACTTCCAACGGATGATTTGTAGAGAATTAGAAAACCTACAAAATATTTTTTATAAACCCCGATCGGACCATTTTTTACTGAAAAAGTCGGGAAAACGCTTAATAGTTACCATTTTTAAAACTTTCGTGTCTTTGTTAGTTTACAATATTAAGGGCAAGATCTTTCGGAAAATTATGGTTTATTATGCGTACTGCAAACAGGCAGAAGATTAAATTTGTCGCATTAAGAGGTTTTGCACAACTGCAGTATTAACAATTTATTCCAATATCTTACTCTATTAACCCGAGTGGGCCGATTTAAATTTACCAAACGTATTCTGAAAGTAGACAATTAAACCTACAATTCGAACATCTTCGATTGTTGAATAAGGTTGATACAATATGATAAAAATACTGTCGAACATAACGCGAACCTTGTTTCATCTCATTTTGTGATTCAAGTAAATCTAACTCAAATACTTTTATGAAATAATAGTTTACAAGTGTATACAGTTCAATTCTTTGATTTATTCTCTACACTTTCTTATAATAATATTTCATTTTTTGGGCAAAGGATATATTCCTAAATTACTATTCAAACTAGGCCTGTTTTGTTAGCAGTATTGTAGTAGGAACATAAAAACTAATGTTTTCAAAATAAGAAATTAATTTTAAAAAACTATACAGTTCTATTCAGAACTAAATTAAAAAATTCTCTTACATTTACGAAAAAGATTTTTACTTTTTATGAGGCCTAAAGTAGAACGTTTTTCCTTTCGTTACTAAACATTTTTGTTTCTTGAGCTAATAACTTTGTAAATTTTACATCAATCATTTTTTTACTGGCATATATAAACTCTTTGAACATTTTTCTACGAAAAAGCTTTTGGATTGGTTTATAACTACTATATTTGGCGAGTTTTTGATTGCACACGCACCGAAATGGCTTGACTTCGAAAAACTTTAGCATTAACAGTTCTAGGGTTAATGTACTGTAAGACTTATGAATGGGCAACTTTATCATGCAAGGTTATGTAAGTTATGTAATGTTTTGTAAAGTTACTTTGAAAGTTTTGGGGGCTCCACCAGATCCTTCTTACGGATCAAATTTTAGCTTGGCATGTGACGTACTCCAAAGAACTGGGTAGAAATAAGTACAGAGACCTTTTCACAAAATTATTAAATATATTCTGAAATTTCTGAAAATAATTCCTACAATGATTATTTTTCACAAAATAGTTAGATGCAAGTAAATGTGATACAATTAATTTTTACTCAATTTATATTTTTGAAAGTAATAAAGTAAAAGTTTACATTCGTCTAAGGAGGACGGTGCTAGTGAGTTAATTTCCCGCTCTCCTAAATTTCAAACCTATGTGTCTTAATTTTAATGATTGAATCTTAAATTTCTTCTAATTACTAGTACATAATAAAATCTAATATTACAAAATGTATCATATCATTTATAGATACTTACAAAATGTATTATATTATTTATAGATTTATTTGAATGATATTAAGTTGCTTTAGTGACTGATTTCGATTACTGATGAGGTGTTTTAAAACCCTCTCTTCAGTTAATCCTAATAACCAGTCCCAATACAATTATTTATTAATAAGTGATTATTTATTTATTTTGATTTATTTTAATGTTACTTATGATAAAATCCACTGGATATGATTTCGTTTGTTTTTTAATTTTAACCCTCGAGATCTGTCTTTACAATGAAATGAAATATTAATGCTACTTACATAATTTTTGTTCCCACTCTAACACACTTTGCACTATAATTTGATTTTTTTATAAACTCCCTTATTGACTTTTATTAATTTTATGTTACACTTCACTACTGCACTTATTCCTTGGTTTTGGTGGTTCCTGGATCCATTTGATGTAAAACTTTGTTTAATGATTATAAAAATACTTTATTACTTGGATGATTTATCTTTGGTTACTGATGATGAAGTTACTTTATTAAATAATTTATGTAAAATAAAAATGATGCATCTCGAAAGGTTTGGTCTAGGTGTTGATTGATTGAATTTTTGTTGATGACAGACCTCGTGTTCTCTTCAAAATTTCCCCACCACACAGTTTCACGCATTCTAATTTGTTTTTGATTGGACTGTTTGAATTTTATATTGTTTTGATTGGCTTTCCAGTTTTACAGATTTGGCAGTATTTATCGCGTGTCTGCACTCGTTGATTCACACAGAATAACGCAAAGCAGTGTATTTATGTCTTAAGTAATTTAAGCTGGTACATCCGTTGTAACTTCCTGTTGAAATAATCTTACTCACAAAGCTAGTCTGGCCTGTTTCTGTAGATTCATTTATTATGGATTTATTTAAAATTTATTTTATAATATATTATTATAATTATTTTGTTGATGATGATGTTAAAGACATTGGGTATTGGTGTTCCAAGTATTGGTGTTTACTTACCAATACTTACAGTACATACAAACATTGTGTCAAATATTTCAATTATCTGTGGTGCATTTTGTATAATTTATCTAAAATAGCTAATTTGACTCAAAACCAACAAATTATACCACAAACCGAACCCAACTTTGATGAGCAGCAAACTTGCAAATACATTTTACAGAGAAAATGTCAACCAGTACTTTTTTTAACAGCACGGTTATTTTTACGCTTGAAGCAAACGCCTGCAAAATGTAATTTAAATAACATTAAAAAACAATTGCCGGTTCTTGGTTTCGTTAATGAATCACGCTCTTCACTTCCGGTGTCCGACAGGAAGTATCGAGTGATCACGTACACGTCATCAACTGTTCATCACGGCACGTACTTAATCGAGACGTGACGAATTTAACCTCAATACACAGTAAATGAGTATTCCAGGAATAATTGTAAAGTTAAAAGTTGATTTGATAGCACCTCTTGGCTGCATTCTAATGGCGTTCTTTGTTCTGCGAATTATGGCTGATTGTAAATTTAATGACTGAAGAGTAAGGGGATGCGGAATACTACCCCCCGGGAAACTACCCCCCCAGGTGAAACGTGACGTCACGAAATCTGCCAACTAACCAATATGGGAATCGTGTCCGCGACTGGAATACTAAACCCCCTAGCAAAAGCGGGTCGCCGGAAAACTACCCCCCGGAAAACTACCCCCCCAAGCAGGTTCCTACAATTATACTGTTATCGGCGACATACTGTGACTAAACAGTTTAGGTTAGTCCTCTAGTTTTTTTTTATTCTAATTATATCGAAACTTGAGTGTGCGTGACTGGAAAACTGCCCCCCCGATCTCTGACGTCAAAATGGACGTAGGAACCTGCTTGGGGGGGGGTAGTTTTCCGGGGGGTAGTATTCCGGCGACCCAAGAGTAACCCTGTTCTTACGTGGGCAACAAAAGTGACGCGACACGAGTGACCAGAGCGGCCGAGTGAATTTTGAATTAACAAACAAATGTAAATTAATTGGAGCGTTCTACTTCGACGACCGTAGCGACGCGACGGGAGCTGAACATGCGACCGAATTAGGAAATTTCAAATCAGTTTGTCTTTTGTCGCTCCGGTAGCTCGTGTCACATCGCTCCTGTCGCTCGTACAGCCCAGTGCTCTATAACAAGGGCTATACCATTTTGATCATTTTCGGTGACCCAGTATCGATTGCCTATGACGTCACCATGATGACACGCACCAGCTGGTAATATTGCATTAATGTGCGCGCTTTCGTTAACTCACTGTTGTAACTCGATGGAAAGGCTTCAGTAAAATAAAATTTATATATTCTTAATCTGCATAAAGTACGGATTCTAACAAAATAAAAAACTTTTATTTTAACAGGTATTTCGAATTTTAATAATTGAAAATGTTTGAGAACTATCACAGACTGACATTGAAAAGTTACTAAGCGAGGAAATTTTTTATTTTTGGGTTATAAACAAACTTCCAGCGGGAAAGTTGTAGCCAATGAATAGATCTAAACTATCCAATTCACCGATTTGTGATAAAATGATTACATCATTATGAAATCGCTTTTTAAATGAGCGCGAGGAGGTGCCGCGCCGTGTTACCGGTGTACTGTTGTTTGATACGGGAATAACGTTTATGTACATATTATTGTTATTTAAGGTAATATAGTAAATCACTTGTCCCCAGGTAATTATGCGAGCTAACAAAAAGTAAGCATTTTGTTTTAACATAAACTAATTATAATTTATAATTAAAATTTGATATTATTGAAGTGGACACAAAAAGTTAAGTTGGAGGTTAACGTTTAAAATATAATATCATTATTACGTACATTCAAAGAAATAAAATTAGAGATCAATATTACGTACTCCGCAAATTAATACATTCATTGCCATGGCAACCGATTTGATAACGTGTTTTCGTTACGCTTATTTTCTATTTTTAATTTCCATAGCAACAAATTAATAACACTTTTTTTCGTTACGCGTTACATTTTCTATTTGTTAACTCCTACCACGACCCACGTTAAGGAACTTCGTTCCAAAAATCCCCACGGACATAGGCGGGCTCAAATAACTCGTGGAGTTTTTTTTCTAAAGAAACAAATACTAGCCCACAATAAAACGATATGGTACAATACCCAATAATAAGCTTGGGGTTTTCGTATGTGGGTATTTGTATATTAATCTAGCTGTGCTTTATACTTCGACTTTAAGAACACTTCAAATGGAAAAAAAAATGTTTGATTGATTTTTAGTTTTTTATGATTTTTTATTCTCCTGTTCTTCCTATTTCCAAAAATATACAACATGATATGATTACAATTATCTTTATGTCCGAAAAGGAAGACGCAACGTTACCACTACGCTAAGGCTTGATTAAAGAAATCTGACAAATTAACAAAACTTCGGTTACTTTACTATCGGTATAAATATTACGTGTAAAGTAAAAGATAGTTTATCAGCACCATCTAGGAGTGGTTATAGGAAGTTTGTTTTGGTTGTTCTTAAGTTTGAATCTGTATGATTTGTATTCGTTAAGAGGTTTATGGTCGTGCCTGACATAGAATTTAAAATATTATTATAATACAATTTGTTGGTTAGGCCCTTTTTGCTAGGCACTGTCGATATACGCTACTGAAAAAGACCCAGATAACCCCACATACTGTCCAGGAGGCCATTAGAAAAAGGTAGGCTACTAATGAACTTTGGCTTTTACGTTTTGCTCGTTTCCCGAAAATCACTTTTTTGTTATTTATAATACACATATCTGGAAAATTATCTAAGATATCTTTACTAAAGTTTTACCAAATGTCTATAACACAATTATCTAGTTAATAACACGGGAATTTTTTAATATTTCAAAAAATAAAAAAGTAATATAATAATAATAAAAATATAAAAAAAGTGTTATTAAAAATCATAACTTTTAGGTTTATTATTTTTTGATTATTTTCTTGTGTACGGAACTAGAAAAAGGTACAATTTAGAAAATAAAAAAAACAATTATGAATCTATCTTTATTACAACTTAAGTTATGTGTATTATAGCTAACATTGTCGAAGATAGACATTCGGAGTGCCCTTAAGTTATAGTTTTTCTGATGTGCATCAAATTAATATAATTAACTAGCTGACCCGTACTGCGTTGCCCGTGGTTGTTAGTATGTTCAGTCTTTTTCACGTAATTGTATTCTTTTTAAGTGTTCGTTGAATACCCGTGCGTATCCTACTGTGGTCATGAAAAAAAGGCTACGCTATTTATTTAAGTAAGCACTGAAAATTGTATTCCTGTAAACTACTATCTAACATGAAAAAGCTTTAAATATATCGTTTTAATTTATAGTTTTTACTAATTTTGACTTTCACTTAATTTCATTGACAATATTGCGAGCACCTACAGCCTAAAAGGAAGCTACGTACCGGTAACCAAATTTCATTCCAATTCGTTCTTATAGGGATTTTTAGTAACTTTGCCCCCCCCCCCACCCAAACCGCCCTAAAATTTCGAATTTATTTTAACCCTTTCTTAGCGAGGGTTTAAATTAGCTGGGGGTCGTAGAAAAGATATTTGAATCACTTTGTAACATCCGCGTTAATTTAGGATGTAACAAACTGGTTCAAATAGAGTTTGTAATTTTAAATGTATAGGCCTAATTAGTATAAGATATTGTTTAGTATTTAAATATACAACTATATATCAATATAAAGCTACGAATGTGGTATTTTAATGGCATTTAGTTTAATTCAGATTGTTTGTTTAGTTTTCTATATAATATGTTTAAACTCGTGTATGTTTATGGTTATGCATGGTGTCAAATAATTTGTTTGTTATTATTATTATTGATAGCGAAAATATGTTTTGAAAAGTATTAAAAAAATTCATAGTTATGATATATTTTATATAAACAATATTTTAAACAGCATATCTCTAAGTAGGCCTATATATATAGATATTTAATAACCAATGTTTGAGTTGAATTATAATTCTGTAAGCATTTTTCGTTGATTTTTCCTTGTGTTTGTTTATAGTTTTTCAATCTAACCTTAAAAAGCTGTTAGTTTTGAAGAGTATTAAAGTGATTATAAATTTGCTACGTAATGTTGCTATGGTAATGATTGTAAACAAACATAACGTGTTGCTAAGCTTTTTATACGAACAGCTGTTTTTGTAAGCTATGGTTTTGAGTTCATACAGTAAAGGCTGTTGAGTTTCTTCCAAATTTGAAACTTTTTCGGGAAACTTTTCAAATTTTTCTTTACGTATAAACCTTCTATGAACTACTGCAAACATTTTAAGACCAAAATTAGCCAAATCGGTCCAGCCGTTCTCGAGTTTTAGCGAGACTAACGAACAGCAATTCATTTATATATATATATATAGATGTGTCCTTGCCTTTCACGGCGGCTTACTAGTCCTCCTTTCACACATGTTAAACTGTACTTAGCGTCTGTGTAATTGTATAGACACAGCAGAGAGCTTTGTGTAATTTTACTCCTCAAGCTTTGCAGCCCTTCTGTCATCCCCTATTGTACGCTACTGGTGGTCTACCGCAAAGCAAATATTTGTATGTAGTAACTTGTAGACCTAACCTCTTGGTGTACAAAGAGCTTCCTTCGCATTTAGGCGTGCGGTTTGCGAAATAACGATTAGCAGCATAGCCGGTAATCAAACACTGCAAATGTTACGTTTCAGTCTGGTGATTAAATTTCTAACTAAAAGTGTGTTTCGGCAAACGTCCCAAAATCAACTCTTATAAAAGCGAGCGTACGTCCATACATACATACGTACGTACGTGAGTAACATTATAATATAACAGCTGATTTCACCCATCATCTGTAATACTTTTTTTTTTTTAATATATATTTATTTTCCGGTTCAATGTTTCTACATTATGCACAGAAATTGTAGCAATGGTGCCATAACATTAGTGGGTTCGCTTCATTGAAGTCACCCTGTGACATGAATAATATTTAGTAAAAGAAACAGGAAAAGAAAAAAAAATTACAAAATTACATTAGATAACGAAATAGATTGGAATAGAGTTTTACTAAGCATGTATCTCTACTAACAAGTCTTGAGGTAGTCTAGCTTTGAGTCTTGAAGTTATTGGTTGTCCAAGGTTAAAAAACACTGCACCAGAGGAAGAATTTAATGACATCATGAAATTTCTTGTAACTTTTTTAATAAAGACACTTATAGGATCTATACCTAGTTCTTTGTGGAGTTGTTCATTTCTTACAAACCAAGGGGAATTAACAGCAATACGTAGAATTTTGTTTTGAAATACTTGTAATTTTTTAATTTTTGATGAGCACAAGGATAAACCCCATACCGGGCAGGCATAAGTCATCAATGGTCGTAGTATAGATTTATAAATCAGCACTGTTGAAGATGCATTTAGTGATGATTTCCGATTTATAAGAGGATAGAGTTGGGCAAGTCTTGCATATGCTTGATTAAGTTTAATATTTAAATGAGCAGTCCAGTTTAATTTTTTGTTAAGATATACTCCTAAATATTTAATGCAACTATCTGATGGGTTCCAGTTTAATGATGTATTGCATATTTTTATTTTCGGAGGATCATCGTACTTTCTTAGTGAGAAGATTTTTGTCTCGCATTTATTTGCATTTAATTTAATTCTCCATTTAGTAAACCAGGCCAAAAGTGTGTCGATACATGACTGTAGAAGTGATGAGGTTGTTATTACATCGTGATCTTGAACAATTATTGCTGTGTCGTCTGCATATAACGCTAAAGTAGAATTTTGGGGGATTGGAATATCGGACATAAATATATTAAAAAGTAATGGAGCCAAAATTGATCCCTGTGGAACTCCTGCTTTAATGTCTTTAATCGTTGAAAAGGAAGAGTTTATACGAACAGCAAACGTGCGGTTTGAGAGAAAAGATCTCAATATCTCTATAAGGTAAAATGGCAAACCTATATTATACAACTTATACAATAACCCATCGTGCCAAACTCTATCAAACGCTTGAGCTACATCTAAAAATGCAGCAGCTGAGTGCTTTTTATCTTCAAAGCCTTGAAAAATTTTTTCTGATAATCTCAATAACTGAAGAGTTGTAGAATGTTTAGGACGGAAACCAAATTGATGGGGTGGAATACTTGTAGCGCCATCAGTGTGTAGTAATATTCGTTTTTGGATAACCTTTTCTAATATTTTGGACAAACTTGGTAGGAGACTAATCGGTCTATAACTTGAAGGATTATTTGCTGGTTTCCCGTGTTTATGGATGACTATAACTTCGGCATGTTTCCAGTAAGATGGAAAATGGCCTATATTAAGACAAGCGTTGAATATTGCGACTAATAAATCTAAAGCTTTGCTTGTTAAATTTTTTAAAATTACATTTGTAATAAGGTCATGACCAGGAGATTTTTTATGTGGCAGTGATTTAATTAAGTTATTTATTTCCGAAGAAGATACGGGTTTTCTTGGGAGTTCTGCAGTGCTAATTTCTTTAAAGCAACTAGTAAATTCTTCTACTTTAGCACTTGTATTAGGCTCATTAATTTGGTTAGGAGAAAATGAATTTTGAAAAAGATTTGCAAAAATTTCACATTTTTCTTCGTCACTTTGAAATAGTTGACTTTGCTGCTGAAGAGGAGGAATTACTGTTGATTTACTCAAAATCTGTTTAGTAGCTTGCCACATATTTGAATCACCTGGATTTATATTACTTAGATATTTCTGGTAAGAATCAAACTTTAACTGATCCAATTCTGATTTTACTTGTCTTGTTAATTCATTTAAACGTTTGCGCATCCAGGGCAGTCGATATCTTTGCCACTGCCGACGAGCTTTATGTTTATCTTTTATTAGGTACAATATTCGAGCTGGAGGGTGAAGGTAATTTGTATTTTTAGGTTCAAAGGGTTTAGCTATAGCTAGTTGTACTGACTTTTTAATTGTAAAGGTTAAATGATGCACCACTTCATCAATTTGTTCAACAGTAGTTAAATGGCTGGGTGTGGTTAGAGACTTATCAAGCTCGTATTTGAAGGTATCCCAGTCTACTTGTCCTGTTATTAAGACTTCTCTGTGAGAATTTAATTTGGGTTGTATGAAAAATGTTAATATTACTGGAAGGTGATCCGAGTCTAGTTCTGTAAGCGTCTGATGAAATATTGGTTGCATGAAATTTTTGTATAATACAATATCTAATATATCAGGCTGTGAATGTAGCTGGAACGGATAAAAAGTTGGTTCATTTGGTGCCGAAATATTAACAGAGCTGTTTGATATGTAATTCAATAAACGATTTCCATTTGGATTTGTGGCTCTGCAACCCCAATGCTGATGTTTACAATTAAGATCGCCTAGCAAGAGTGTAGGCACATCGTCATTAAAGATGATTTGTAAATCATTACTTAAAAGTCTCCGATTTGGTGGTTTATAAGCCGAAATAATATTTACTGTTGAGCCATTTTCAACTTTTATTTTTATAGCTACTATTTCAATGGATATGACAGGTGGTAATATAATTTGATTGTGATCAAGTGTCCTTTTAATGAAAATTGCAACACCTCCAGAGGCAGTTGGTAATAACCGATCTTCACGATAAACACAATAGCCACCAACTTTAAAATTTAGTGATGGAGTTAAATGTGTTTCTGTAATGCATGCAATATCAATATTATGCCTGGCTAGAAATGAGATGAAAGTAGATTGTTTTAATTTTAAACCATTTGCATTCCAATTTAGGATGGTTAAGTTTTGAAAAGTATAGTTTTTAAATTTATTCATTGTGTAAAACTTTAGAAATAATTTTATATATAATAGTCTTGATATAGGGCATGAATGATTTAACTAAATTCAGAATGATGTCTTCTAGGGAACCAGAACTCGACTCAATATTTGTATCTGGTTCATCATCTTTTCTCAATTTTGTTATTTTGGCATAGGATGAGGTAGATGGTTTATTTTTAACTTCAGGTTCATTATGAGGACTGTGATTTTTATGGCTAGTTAATTTAGGCCAATCGTCACTATTAATATTTATACTCGTATGTTCACCTGATGTTTTATTTGATGTAGGTCTTAAATCTTTATTTTGTTGTTTCTGGTAGCCAGTTTTGTTTTTTATATTTTGATAATATTGACAACCACGAAAGTTTGCTGAATGGCTTTCACCACAATTAATACATGTTGGAGGTACATCTTTTTTGTTTGGGCACATTGTATAATGGTGTTGACCTGTGCATCTCACACACCTAGGGTCCAAACGACAAAAATTTTTGGTATGACCGAACCTTTGACATCTTGTACATTGAGGGATGTTTTTTGATTTTCTTTTTGGTTCAACTGACACAATAGAGTGGCAAAGCTTATTAAGTTTAAATATTTCATTGCCATTTTCGCTGTTTTCTACTTCTGCTGAACATAAGGGAATAGGTGATTTGTCTTTGTTTAGTAACCTACAAATATTTATGACGGGATAATTTAGGTCAATTAGTTCCTTTTTAATTTCTTCGTTTGTAAGCGAGTAAGGTACATTTCTAATTATGACTTCTAAATTTTTGTCTTGAGTGGCTTTAAAAGTGTGGTATTTAATACCTGAGTTGTCATAAAATTTAGTTAAATTTCTGAAATCTTCAATACTTTGAGTGTTAATTTTTAATGTGTTTCCTCTCACTTCTGTAGAGAAATCACAGCAAACTATAGTTTTTATATCTTTTATTATTTCTTGATGGTTATTTGCTTCTCTAAGAAATATTGGTGGAATTTTAAGTTTTTGTTCAGGCCTAACGGTTGAGTTTAACTGACTAGACTCTGCATCCATATCAGTGTTTTCACATGTAGCATATGTATGATCATTTTCATCAAGCTTAATAGTTTCAAATCTATTTTTCGAATGTAGTTCATCTAAATCTAGTACATACCGTTTTGCAGGCTGAAGTTTACTAACAGAAATCGCCTTTCTCTTACTTGGTAGTATAAAACCTTCATCTGCCGTCTGCTTTTCCATTAATTCAAGAACATTTGATTGCATATTTACAGGATTATTTACAGTATTATTATTTGTTAAGTTATTTACACATGGGCTAGTAGGTACCGGTATATCCTTTTCATTATTAACTACATTTAAATTAGAAGGCTTAAGCCTAACTTTATTCATTGTTGTAGGCTTATGGCCTACTAGGGTTATGCCTAGGTCGTCGATGTTTAAACCACAAATATGTACACTTACTATGTACAATAGTATGTACAAATATGTACACAAAATATTAAGACACTTTAAACAAAACTGAACTCAAAATAAAATTATTTTAACTGAAATAAATAAATAATTCAAAAAATATCGGAGCAAAATTGAATTTGTTAACTTTAAGTCACAGCCAACAAGATCTCCATCTGTAATACTAAAACAAACCTAGCAAAGACTATACGTTGGGGTTATGTTTACAACTTCAACCAATATAAGTCTTGTAAAGTTGATTTTCTTAAAACATGACTCAAATAACTAATGTAGGCTATAATACGTTATAAGATTTGCTTGGATGTTATAAAATGAATACAAATACAACCTTTTATCATCAATATATTTTCGTGTACAAATTTAAAGAAAAGATACCTATTAGTTTAACTTCGGAAACGTACATTTAAACAGCTGATTTCACCCATCATCTGTAACACTTAAACAAACCCAGTGTAGATTATAGTTTGGGGTTATGTTTATAACTTCAATCGTTATAATTTCTTGTGACGTTGATTTTTACTTTCTCCACCCTATACGTAGTATATGGAGAAAGTATTGTTTTCGTAAAAATGTTCGAATTTGAATTTTCAGTTGAATTATCTGTTTTGGTGCTCCCAGAACCCCAAAAAATTGTTTAGTGCAATTATCTGTGTTGGTGCTCCCTGAACTAAATATGAGTTATAGAACTAATGTATGCTATATAACATGCGTTATAATATTTGCTTTGAGGTTATAATCTGTATATAAATACAAAGTTTTACCATCAATATATTTGTTTATACTCGTTTAACTTCGGAAATATTCGCGCACCTTCGTATAACATACAAACATATTCGATTATTAATTTTTCCACTATAATATTAATAACTTCTAAATCATTTGATCTAGCAATATGAAATAAAGAGCAATTAAATGATAGTATTTTCATCTTTCTTTAAATTTAATAACGTATGAAAATAAAAATGTTTAGCAAGTAGGCCTACAGTTTTATAATCCTTATTATTGTACACATTTACCGAGTTAAAATCTCCGTCAGCATAGTTATGTAGGCCTAGATAAGTATTCCTTGATGTTGTTTTTTAAAATTATGTATTTCTGATGTGTATCTAATTAATCAGCCTGTGATTTTCACGGGGGCTTACTAGCTATATTAATAACTAGTGGACCTGGCAATGCTTCGCTATTGCTTGATTTTATTTTAAGGATGGTTATCCAATTTCATCCCATTTGACTTAAGTAATCGAATTGAAAATGTTTTGTTTGTTTTTATATTAATACTAATATTAAATAATTTTAGATTTATAGTTTGAAGGAATTTAGTGCAATTTATTTCTATTATATATTGGCAGCTACCCAATTTAAATCTTTTTGTTTGTAGTGACGATATTTTCTTAAAAAACCCTGGTACTAATATGTGTAAATTGTGAAATTTTTGTAAACTTAGTTGAGTGGTTTTTGAGTAGTTTTCCATTTGCTTTGCGAGTTTGCCCCTCGTCCATGAGGTCTCGGCTTACGGACAGCTTCGCTTCGCTCGCAGAGTACAAACTCGGCCGTTGGGCCTTTGATCAGAAGATGCCAAAGGTAAAAAAATCCCCCAAGTGGTATTTTACGTTTTGAACGATTTTGGGGGAACCGAGCGTGTTATAAGATCGTGTAAAAAAACAAAATGTGCGGAATTATATCCTAAATTTGTGTGTTTAGATAAAACTCTAAAAAAGTTTAATTCCTGTACGAAAAATCTAAAAATAAATAGTTACTTTCGGTCAAACAACGTGCTTACGGTTGTTGGATTTTTTTTTTGGCTAGCGAACTCGAGCGAGCGACGTAGACAACCAACTTGTGTAAAAAATTTCAACCGAATCGGACTTAAAATGCGGCCGGTTGAGTGCGAACACATATAATATATACATATATATATCATTCTTAATGACACCCCAAAACATGTTCTGGGGACCATGATCGGCGCTCATTTACCACTCCCAATATTTATTTTTCTATGACGGATATTTTTCCAGATGTTCTACTTCATGGACTGAAAACAGAACTTTGTGATTGAAGCACGCATGACTCTTATAACTTTTTGTACATTATTTCTCATCACAATTATTTAAAACTAGCTGGTCCGACCCGGCTTTGCACGGATAGACAAATCAAAGTTAAATGTATATTAACAAAAAATATATTATATCAATAAATATATTACACTATGTATAATAATGTATGGGGATTTTCGGTAACTTTGACCCCCTCCCAAACCTCCCCTAAAATTTCGATTTTGTTTTTAAACCCTTTCTTAGCGAGCACCTAGGGTCCTAGAGGAAGCTACATAATAAATTTCATTCCAATCCGTTCGGTGTTTCTTTTTAGTAACTTTGACCCCCAA
>JAGFPH010017748.1:0-17232 GCA_018207615.1 Philaenus spumarius | reverse complement strand
ATCTGCTTACTGTTACATTAAAGTACTGTTGTAACTAAGTTATAGGTGAACAATGTCTCTACGATTCATGTCATGGTATTCGGTATAATTTCAAATTATCTGCACACATAATTGATGGCTTCAATGTAAAGTGTTATCAGTACTTCTGTAATAGTATTGTTTTGTAAACTTTCGTTGTTAGTGCCCATGTTCGGGATAGTCTCTAAATTACTGAATCCGTTTGATAACATTTTTCACTGATTAATAATTTAAATTTTCTTTTAAAACCAACACAACAGAAATACGGCGCATTAATTTTTGGAAAATGTAATTTAATATTACAAACATTAAAAGTACAGGGTGTTATTTACACATCTTGTAGCAACGAATTCACAATAATTGACTAGGATCATCAGTTTAAGTAATCAGTTTATCAGCAACATAGTTAGAAACTTTAAAATACAAAATAAAAATACACTTTTCTCACGGGAAGTTATGCACATAGTCGTAGTTGCTATGGCAAGGGATACGTGAGTATATACTCAACTATCTGGGTCCATCAGGTTAACTATAATAACTAAGAGATGCAACCAGTGACGCCACTAGTACCCGACTGGTTGTGGAGCATTGTATCAATTGAGACCTATTTCACCAGTGGCGCGACCGAATAATTGGTGACAGACGGTTGCTTAGCTCGTCAACTGCCCGGGTAAATTTTATTGCCCAACAGCAATGTGGGGTATTTTAGTGAATGTAGGTATTCTATTAGCAAATGTTACTGATGACACCAGTAGCATTAAGTTTAATTATGGCGTTTAACAAGATTCATACAATAATTCAAGAAAATGTATCAGTATTTCTTTGCCTTAAATAATATTATGTAATATTTCATCGTTATTTTTAAAATTACAATTTTTTTTTTAGGCTACAGCCCTATTGATACTTCGCCTATTACTGAAGAGCCGATTGTCGTGCGGTTTGTTTTAAATAAAAGAAAATTTTGTAATTATAATTTTTTAAATGAGAAGTGTCATTTATTTCATCGGTATTTGTAAGAGCACTTTTAGAGCATTTAGGTTAAAACCCCATTGATACCTATTTCTGGAGATTCATTTTACACTAGGACTTTTTTCAGTCGACCTCAGGGGACTTTATTAACAACAATAAAAGTGATTTAGACATATGAAAGCAATTGATAAATTTATTGTCAACTTTACACATGTCGTCAAACAATGTTAGTATAAGCCTGTAGTCGGCCTAAAGACTAGTATTGGATGTTTATGCGTTTTACTAACCCTTCGTATTTTCTTTTTATTAACAAATCAAGTTGAAAATGTTTTTTATTTGTTGTAGCTTTTTCATTTGATCTGTTTTTATTACTTTTAAAAAGTTACGCGATCAGTGACTTAACTTAAAAACACATAGTCACTGGTTGCTCTCGGCTTCTAACATAATACCAATGAATACTTAAATGTTAAGAAGCGCACGTCTTATGGACTCAATTCTAACAGATTTTACAAACTTGGCGCCCTAAAGATTTGAAGTTGGGCGCTACTCCGAGAGGAAGCGCTGGCAAACCATTTAGCGTGCGGTGGAGAGCGAGAGAGTGTTTCTCCCCTCTCCCTCTCACTCGGTCTATGATTGGCTAGTCGGACTAAAGAAACGAATTTATGTGTTCAAGAGAGATTTTCAAACTTATCTTTGTTGTACATAGAGAAGAAAATACTCAGAGAACATATTGGAACTAACGATATTGAAGAAAAGTTCGCTATGAAGAACAGAAAGTTACAGTTGATATAGAAATTTTTATACTTTGACTATTTATTAATATTTCAAAGGAAGTTCATAATAAAAGTAAATATTTAAATAACAATTTGTTTACAATTTAAATATATAGTTTACAATTTGTACAAAATTTGTACAGTCCAGTTCTATGATTTGTTCTCTACAATTTGGTACAAATAAATTTGATTTTTAATAAAGTATATAATATTCGTAATTCCATTTTCAAAATAGCCTGCTTTAGTAGCGTTTCTTGACGCAGGAACATAAAAACATGTCTTTCTGAAATGTTTTTGAAATTGATATTTATTTTTATGCACTCTATTTAGAACTAAATTACAAAACTTTTGTTTATCTTGAAATAAATTATAAACAATATTTTACAGTGTTATATAACTTTATTTACATAATTTTTGGTGAAATTTGTCAGACGTTTAGACAATTTCTTTCATTCTAGAATTTCTGAGACCAAAATAAAAGGATGCATAACATTTTCAATTATACAGTTCAATTCTATGTTTTATTCTCTACAATTTGGTATAATATAAATTAATTTTGAGGTAAAAAATATATCGGCCTACTCATTTTTAAAATAGGCCAGTTTTAGTAGCGTTTCTTGTCGCAGGAACATAAAAACATGTATTTTCTGAAAAAAAGTTTTGAATTTGATAATTATGTTTATACTTTTCTATTTATAACTAAATTTGTATATTTTGAAAAATTACAAAAAAATGTTATCTGCTTTTTATATTGGAATAAAGTTGAATATTTTTCTTCCGTTAGGGCCTATTGAAATTTTTTTTTATCTTGAGCCAATAACTTTTGTAATTTTACATCAATCAATTATTTAGTTGCTAATATTAATTTTCTGAACCTTTTTCTATATAAAAAAAGCTGTGGAACACTTTTGAATTGGGTTAGAATTACTATTTTTTACGAGTTTTTGAAAATATGCTTGCAAATGGCCAAAACTCCAAAAAAGTTAATACCACCGGTTAGAGGGAGTTTGTTCTACGTCAAACCACTGCAGAGATATTTAAAATGCTAAACACAGTACGTTGTTCAATCTTGCTTATTTCTGAACATATATTGATGAAACTTGGTAATAACTTCATTAGTCCAGATTATATTGTTATTTGCTTAAACCTAAGTATTTTAAGCCCACATGGCAGCAAACCTACGTACTCATAGCACATGTAATTTTATGGCGAATAAATAACATGATACATCTCCCTTATTAATGAACATACGTTGATAACACTTGGTGTAAGGCTTGTAATCATTAAATGCTTGTAATCAATTGATATTTTGATCAAAAATAAAACATTTTGTGAACCCAGTTGCAGCAATCCTATATAGGTTCTCATTTCTAATGTTATTATTATGAGAAATAATTCAAATGCTATCTTGCTTATTTAAAAATATAATATTATGATAAAACTTGTTAAGTGGCTTCATCAATATTATACAAGCATTGGATATTTCCAATCCCAAATATACAAGCATTGGAAATTCTCCGAGTGCGCAGATTTGCTGCGACTGGGGTATTTTATTTTAAAAGTATTAATCTGATTTAATAAATCCTTATAACATGGACATTTTTTGGTAAATTATATTTAAAGCATATGCGTACAATACCTCAATGTACATATAAAAATACGAAGAGGTAGGTCATGCCAACAGTAATACACAAACAGTCAACACACAACAATAACTATACAAGGTCTAGGTGCAATAATAATTCTGGTTTTATTCAGGTTAGATTCAGATATACTGATCACCTACCATTAGAAATATGTATTTTTTAGGTGCAACTTGTGGGTTGTTAATTGTGGCCGAGATGATCTAACAGAATTAGAAGATAAGAAACTTAAACACAGAGTGGTGTGTGCAGTACATTTTAAAAATGAGGCCTTCTCAAACTCATCGAGAAAAAAATTGCTTCAAAACCATCCCAATGCCTTACCAATACCATATTTATTTTGAAGTACAATTAGTCAAGTCCCCCGACTCATTACCTGTAGGTAGTGAAATTAATCATAATTCTGTGTCTACTCCAAAAAATGACCAAGGGAATACAGAAAATATACATAATACTTATATCACCGCATTGGTAAACAACAATGAAAATAAAGAAGCTTGTGAGCAAGAAACATTGCAATAATTTAATGCAGATTTCACATCGTTTACTCACACTCCGATTTCAGAATCAAACCAAACACTACTTCCTCAACACTTCCTCACCACTTCCAAACACCACTTGGGGGTATATATAATAATAATTATAACACATTTTAGGCTTTCCAAAAACACTTTAAACTGATATAGGAAGGTATACTATTTTTACTTCCAATTGTGATTCAGGTCTATTTTATAATAATTTGACCTGCTCTTAACTAGGCCTATAGCAATAAGTATTCATTGCCTATAGTTTATTATAGTGTAAAATATTTCAAGAGGGAGGAACAAAACTGTATTGTTGTATGTTATTAATTCACTATTCATAAAAATTTTGATGTTGATTGGTACTATGTTATAAAGATTGACTAAAATCATAGTAAGAATTTTACTGGTTAAGAAAAACTTGTATCTTTTAATTTTAGTACAAGGTTAAAAGAGTTAGAAATATTGTTAGTTAAAATTGTTTATTAAAATAAATTATAAACATAATAGTCAAGAAAGTACTTTCAATAGTGGTAAAATAGTCCAAAACTCACTAATAAACAGTAAACTTCAATTTTTAGTAATGCGATATATTTTAATTATTCAAAGTGTAAACAAACTGTGAACAATTTTTTTACAATTGGGGGGAGGGTTATGACCCTGGTTACGCCTATGGTTAACTGGCAGTATTTTTTTCGATTAAGTGTCCATAGAAAAAAAAACACATGTTTTTATTGTTAAATAGGTCATAAGACCTAACATTTAAATAAAAAACAAATTCAAAAAATGAAGATTGAATACTTTTTATATATTTTTTTTTATACAAATAAAAAACCAGGCGATTAAATAAAATGTTGTCCATTGAACTTGACACACATATTTTTATAATTTAATCAGTGATTCAAAACTTCTGGGAAAACGATTTTTTTATACATTACGATGCATAAATTTAATGGTCTGCTCCAGTAAAAGAGAAAGCAATCGGCAACTCGCACGAGGATAGGCTTAACAATGTAGTTTCATGGAGCAGAGTGCTTTGACATTGACTCACTTCAAACAATTTTATAATTTTTTTTACCGTTTTATATAACTTTTATATTTGCGTGATGAGAAATAAACTAAAGATTCTGTATTAAATTTTGGATCCGGCTTGCGTTTTACTTTTTTGAATTTTATTTTAATTTTCTGAGGTAGATAATTCCAACTTGGTATTTAAAAAATTGTCAATTGTATAACAAATGGAAGGTATTTAAAACAAATGTTTACATACATGGCTGATTGTAATTTAAAGATTATATTTTATTTATTTTTCAGAAATTGCAGTATAAACTAATTATATTTATAAACTGGACTGTCAATATGCGTGTAGCAATAAAACGAGAAACAAAACTATTAATTCATTATTTACAAAGTATTATAAACTCAATACAAATTTAATTTTCCATACACGAAATAGATATATTTACTGACAAAATATATTTGTAGCAATACAAAATATATTATTACTTAATTATTTACAAAGTTATATACGCAATTGCAAATTTAAACTTAAAAGAAAAATAGCCATATTTACAATATCAATTATAAAATAATTACAACAAATTGTGTTCCTGAAAATACCTATATAAGTTATATTTAGTTTCTAAACAAACAAAACGCGATTGTGTCTGGGATTGTATATAACGCAATAGCGAAAGTTTTTATTCCCTGTCCTTGTGTGAGTGGGGTAAACCCTTCGTTCAGCCAGCCGCACTCGGCAAGTAATCTAAATATAGTACAAATGAATTGCATTATCGTTATACCAATGAGAGGGGAGAAACACTATCTCGCGCTCTCTTGCTCTCCAACGCACGCTAAATGGTTTGCCAGCGCTTCCTCTCGGAGTAGCGCCCAACTACAAATCTTTAGGGCGCCAAGTTTGTAAAATCTGTTAGAATTGAGTCCATAAGACGTGCGCTTCTTAACATTTAAGTATTCATTGATAATACGATCTTAGTAAAAGACTTTACAATAAAAAATATACACTTCTCACGCAAGGTTATGTATCTCACGTGACTAGATCCATCTGGTTAACTAAATAGTAACATTGCCAAAGACTTTAAAACTAAAAGTAATATAAATACACACCTCTGACGGCAATTTAAGGAAACACTTACTTGTAGTTGCTATGAAAAGGAATACGTAATACATACACAACTGATTGGGTCCATTACGGAGGCTGTATACACGCTTCGTTAGTTGCTATGACAAGGAATACGTAATATATTTACAGCTGACTGGTTCCATCAGTTAAACAAAGTAATTGCATAGTCCGAGAACTTGAACATAATGCTTTAATTGTAAGCCCTGATGATAGATTTAACTTAAACCCGAAAATATAACTGCATTCAATGTTTGTACCACAATATAAATTGTCCATTGTAACTAAATACATACCATTTGCTGTGTTGTCATTAATTTTATTTTTTTCATAATCTAAAACAATATTATCAATTAAATTTACTGCAAGAAAGTTTTAGAATACAGAAAGCAGTAAAATATTTAAAGAAGGAATTATTCAAGACCAAGTATGGTTATTTTATCTGGTTACGAAATACTTAGTAAAATATTCACATTTTGAGCACCTTTGGCAACTAAAAATTGCTCAAAGATCATGAACAGGTTTTTATTCTTTGTAATATTTAAATATTACTATTCATACAGAAGTAAAACTTTATAAAAAATCGATATAAATACTTTTTGGTTTAATTTAAGATCAAAAATTTTTGAACCTATTGAGATCAATTTATCTTTGCCACCGTTAGAATCTCTAATCTCTAAGCAAACTCAGTTACATAGACAAATGTCCGTCTGTAGAGCCACCGTTAGAATCTATTAACTGTTTATTAACGAAAAACCTTCCTTAATTTTAGTGGGAATTAAAAATACGATTTTGAATTTTCACATATTACTGCAGGGCGTTGTAGGTGCTTAAAGTATTGAAAAATAAATGGCCTATTAAAAAAGTGCGAGAATATATCATTGCAGTCGAATAATGCTACAATAAAATGCAAATTGATATGTTTCATGTGCCATACATTTTGTAACTTTATTTGTTTTCTGTTCTAGGTGAGTTCTTGTTTTGCCACGCTTTCTATCAACAAATGCGGTAAGATTATTAATTTAATATTATTTTTGTAGTATATCTAATTATACCAATCAGTGTACTGGGTACAACATACCACTCTTGTGACACATATTAGCTAGCAAATGAATTAGTCAGAACTGATATGTTTCTTACTTTAAGAATATAAGGAAAGTATTTTATTGAAATCCCACTGTCCCAGTGACATATTTTGGGGGTAGAGTGGGTTTGCGGAGCAAAAACAAAAGACATCTAAAACCGTATAAAACGACCGGCAAGCAAACAACTATAGCCTATACTTTGTGCGAACAGACGTGCGCTCTAAGTCGTAAAATCGACCCTCGCTCCCACACGCACAGACACACTGCCTACGTGCTTAATGGTTCTCCTTAAGCACTTGTGCTACAAAATCAAATTTTTCTAACCGTTAACTTTACTTAATTTTTACTCTAATTACTGAACTCTAAATATTATTCCTTGCAAATTGAGTCCAAACACGGTACAATTGTGAAAAATCTAAGCGGTTTTACGGCCAGTAGGTTACAAAATCATAAATTTTACTACTTAAAAATTGTTATTGGCATTTTATTTGATGTCAGTAACAAGTTCAAGTTCTCGGTAAACTTAGATTTTTGTGTTAGTGATGTTTTTGTTTAAGTATGTTCAGAAAACCTAGTTTGAAACGATTAGTCCGTTGGTCCGATGAAGTACATAGTACAGTCAGAACATTTAATCTTATAAATTCCTGTTAGTTGGAAAACATCTTTCTTAACATTGGTCTCTCTATTCCCCACCTGCTTTTCAAGTTTGTTGGAGTACGTTGCAGGACAACGTAATGTTTGGTTTTTTTAATACATTCTTGATAGTACAGTGCAAAGCGTCTCCATACTCGATATATACATACTTTTGTTTAGGCTTCGGTTTTAGGGTCTGTTTACGTCTATTCATTTACACGTATAGATCAGTATGTAGATTTTACACAAACGGAGAAAGTCTCCTTGCATGACTTGTTTGGAGGAAATATTTACAAATATACAACGCATTCAAGTGTGACCATAATAATACGCTGAATGAAAAACTGAAGTACAGCTCTAACATTATTTTCAACGCTATTCAAGGTATACAAACACATAGCTCTAGTTGTAAGATAAACAATCTTCAGATCAAGCAAGTAGGTTAATTGCGACAGTTGCAAGTACGGGGTTAATTGAGTTTAGTCTGCTGGCCAGCATATTCGTTATGTGTCATGTAATTTGGACTTGTGATGTTTGCCATTTATGTATTAGGTGTGTTTATTTATTATAAGTTTTAAATTTCTTAAGACTTGAAAGTGGAAGGATAAAACTTCCGAAACCGTTAGACACCGAAATCACCGTTTGTAACTGTCGATGGTTGATTGATTTATGTACCTAAGTAAAAAAGTATACATTTAACTATATAACATTCTTTTGGACACGACAGCAAATAATTTTGCACAAAGTTGATAACTAAAACATATAGATAGAAAATCTCGGTAAAGTTCGTGAATAGGTTCAATTTTAATTGTAATAATGCTGCACAAGTATGTGTCTTGGTCTTTGCGAAAGCATGTATGCAGTACAGACAAATTCAATTTCGCCAGACAAAACACAATCTGTCAGTATTTCAATGGTTTTTACGCCGTCATGAAAGGGCACACTGATTGCTCAACGCTTTTACAGTAAAACTAAAATATCCAATACAAATGAAACATTGAATGGCGCAATAAGCACTGGTTTCTGTATTACTCGTGCTTACATTGGAATGGAAAATTATATAAACATTTTAACAGTGAAACTAGAAATTTAACCTATAAATGAAATAAATAATTATGGTTCAGAGAGGTATACAAACGAAACATTACCATTAGAAGGGGTTTTACATAGATACACTTGTGTCGGAATTTCAAATACTGAAGATAGCGACATTGTCGTTGAAATGCATTTAGATAAATAAACGTATTATTTGGGAGAATCTGTGTTCAAATTTTAATCTCCCTAGTCGAATTACGTTTCTGTATTAAAAATAAAAGATTCAATAAAGAATAAAAACAAAATATAATGTTATTTTGTCGACCATAAGATAAAGATGTATACAGTAATATAAATACGATTATAAACATTTACTAAAATTCAAACGAGAATAAATGTTTTAATAACGAACAATTACTTATTTTGTAACACGGGTTTCTGTTATAATGTCGAGTTTATACGCTTTTTGTGGTGGCAGATGCTCCGTATCATGGCATAAAAAGTAACGGAGGCTCTTGATAGAATTGCCTACATATATGTCTTATTTGTGTTGTTTAATGGAGTGTATGTTAATTTTCAGTTTTTCTGTTCTGCATTTACATCACCATATATTTGTTATTAACTTCCCAGAATAAGGGAGTTATTGTATTGGGTAAAAAATAAAAAATGAAATTATTAACATTCATTAATAAACATATTTATATGTTTTAAGATCACTAAAGTATTTTTACACTATTTTCAAAAGGTGTGTGACTGTGTACTGTACCTGAGTAGACATTTTACCTGCACGAATCAAAAATGATATCGAACAAACATTCATCGAACAAAACAAAAAAAAAAGCGAATTGATAGTTACATTGTTAGTTATTAGTCTTATATTCTGGAACTATTATATTTACTTGCACGGTAATATAAAAGTATACATTTTTTCACTGTGCTTAGGTTTCCAGAAATTATTTTGAAGAAATGTAGGCCTACACTAAACGAGAATCGATTGATGCATGAACAGTTTACATATCTATACATGGTAAAATGGTAAACAGATCTTTTCTCTGTTTGCAAGTAAATTTGTGCACACTAATCTCCTCAATGGATGAAACAGTTTGGATGTGATTTTCATTGATGTGTTGAGGTACGCTTGGGCTAACATTTATTGTTTGTTTCAATTAAATGTTTTTACAAATGTAAAATATATGTCAATTTCAAAGTGCTTCTCTCGTGCGTATGCTGTAATTAATGGCGCTGTGTATGCAAAACCCAAATTGACATTATGTATCAACACTGCATAAACGCGCCTGGAAGTCATCGGAATAAATTGTTGATTATTGTTGTGGAGGGTATAATGCCCCAGTTACAGATGAAGTTGTAGTGGTATTAGTTGATCAGGAATTTAATAGACGTGGCATTGTATTAAGTACTCACGATGATCGCCTACAACGCATTTTTGGAACACATCGGGGCGGTAATATCATTTTTTTTATTGCCACGGTGAAGATGGGAACAATTTTGAAAGGATGCGTATATAATAATATATATGTTTACGCGTATGAAATTGTGGGCGCAGTTAGTCAATAATAATTATTCATGTCGCACTGTGAAGTTGAGAGTGGACTTCATAGGTCTCACTTTTTGTTTGTATCTGTTTATGTATTAACAATCCATTTGTAGTATCCGGATTCTCTGTTAGAGAAAGAACTCTCTCCTAGATTTTTAGGAATGTATTCAACAAAAATTCAGCTACTATCTATGTGCTTATTCTATAAACTGATTACTCCTTTCTATAATCCTCTACTGTATATTTTAGAATGTGATTCAAATCAATTTAAAGATTAAATTTCTACATTTATAGGGTTCCGCATCTTAAAATTAAAAACGGATAGAATAACTTGTTTGTCTGTCACAGCCGATTTGTCCAGACCGGATAAATAGTATGACAATGAAGTTTGATATAGTTATAAAGCAGGGGTGTCCATCCCCCCAAGTTTGATGACCCAGCCTCTCAATTAGTTATCAACCCCCTCCAAAAAAGTAATTCAATTAAAAACAAAAAACAATTTTTTATTTGACTCTTTATTACCATACAAATTGTTAGGATTGTTTTTTATACCATAGGATTGTTCAAAATCCTTCGCATGAGCACATACATTAAACATACATAAAGTTATTAGAGCTAAAATGGATTATTGCATATTTGATTTGGAAATGTTGCTAACACTAAATTAAACCAACTTGAAACAATTCAAAATCAAGAAATAAGAATAACACTAAGAGCTTTCAAAACAACCCCAGTGATTAATCAAATAATTAAACCATAAAAGTTATGGTATATTATATGCACAGATTCACAAACTGATATACTGGACATACATAATGCAATATAATATATGGAGAAGGTTGCAATTTAATATTTAACATAATAGAAAATAAAGATACATTCTATGTTATACTGTGGGTACCTAGTCATATAGTTATAACATAAAACGTGTATGTTGACCTGTCAGTTCGTAAAGTTATCCTAAACCAAGATATAGGTCAAAATTATACTATACCAATTGGCAGGGGTGGATTTAAGGCTATATCTGGGGGGTGGGGGCAGTGAAGCACTTTGGGAGGTGATACTTCTGGGGGGTATGGAAGTAGCTAGATTAAATATACCTTGAAAATGAATGGTTTACGAATACTAACAAAATTATAATACAAATCCTCGTAAAAGAGTTAGTTATAAGACTAACATACAAACATAAAATACTATATAATATAAATACAAAAAGATTTGACAAAGTTATTGAGAGGTAATCATGGTTCTTATCAAAGTCCGTATACAAGACTAGGCAAATAGAAAAGGAAAAAAACAGACCGTAACTCGTACGCTCGCCTGAGGATCGTAAGCGACTTTGATTTGGTCTATTTTAATTTTGACAGACAATGGTGGTAATGTATTACAAAAAGTTAAATAGTGACTGCGTATTTACTCTGTACTTACAAACTAGCTTTTATTTTATCGTACAGTACTTTTAATTAACTATTGTATCTTTCCTCAACATTTTTTGAACCCTCTCCCAAAAATCACAACTACTCTGTCAGCGTCTTGACCCCCCCCCCCCCCCCCTTTGGGCACCCCTGTATAAAGCATGCTAGACATCTTATAATCCAATGTTCAGAACTCATTAAATATTTTTGCTTACATTTTTGGGGGGTTGACCTTCTAAACGAGATTTATTCAAGGATGTGAAAACTATTTTTCAAGAATTTTTTTATTAGTTAAGTGATTTTTAGTTTTTAAGATAATCACAAAATTGTATTCTAAAAACTGTAATATAGAGGAGTTCTAATAAAATTAGCTATGCTTTCTAGGAGTATTACAGTAATAATAATAAAGTTTTGAGTAAACAAAATTGTTTACAAGTTAATAATACTGTACGTTAAACAAAACTTTTAAAATTACACTTGTCCTAAGCCAATTGATTATTCTCAAAACTAAAACTCTTTCCATATAAAATAAAATGATTATTATTTTCAAAGTACCTTCTATTTGCTTTCTAAGCTGCAAAATGTATACAACAACTATGTATTGTCTATCTATAAAATCTATGCTTTCTATTTAGTTCTATATATGATCAATTATGAACCAGTAACAATTCAAAATCGCGTTTTTCGCCAGTTTGTTACTTAAACTGACGAACGAACATGAATCAGATCTTGAGGCAAATTTCGCGTCTATGTGAAAATTTTACTTAAAATATTAGCTAGGAACATTATTTTACTCTCTTGATGCAAATAATCAAAATGCGAATGCATTTTCTTCCCTACTTATAAATAACTTAAGAGTATTATGTTCTTATAGAGAGTTTATAAATGAACATAATATGTAAAATATCACCGTCTTCAGTTAGTTATAATTTTATTGCACCACCTCAAATGTCACTGAGATCAAATTGTCGTTGAAATGCGTTTGACAATTAAACAAAAATTGACAATTTTGTGAGAATTGTGTTCTATATTTCTATTTTTGGTAATAATATAAATACTGCAAAATTGAAGAATGTAAAAACATTTTTTAATGTCTTAATAAAAATGTTTTAATACATTTTATTTCAGTACGCAAATCCTGTTTATAAATAGTCATATCAGCCCAAATACTGTTAAATAATATTATATATTTTTAATATTGCCAAAGAAAATAACACTTCTAAGTTCCCCTCAAAACCTAATTTGTCCTCTATTTACAAAAATACTGAAGCTAAAATTTGATGTCTAACTAACTGTATTACTAGATTTACTCATATAATAACATAAAAACCATAGCGGATCCGATTTTCGTGAAAAAGTCATGCAACACCTGTTATTTTCATCCAGGCAATTTACGGAAATACCTGAAAATAAACAGGCAATTTACGGAAATACTGATCCTCTATCACCTTCTTTTATTGGTCCTTAGTCAAGCAGTCATTAGTCAAGTAATGATTATATTGAGTCTATGAATTGTCGATGGGATGATTTGATATCATGTTGGTAAATTTTGGAGCTACTGATGATGTACGGAACCCTTTTTATTCGAGTATAACTCGTACTTCTCCAATTTATATTTATAGATTATGATTTTGTCAGACCAAAACAGTAATGACTGTTCCTCAACCAAGAGTTGAACATTTATTTCAGAAACAATTGATATTTCATACGGATTTTAATGGAATTATTGCGGTAAACTTGTCTGTGTGATGTAGTGAAATTTATTTACAGTTTGATGATATCCAAAGCCTTTGTTTACTCGTTAATATTATTAACTGCACAAACATTTTGTCGTTACCAATGTCGGCATGACAATATTTACAGAGCTGGTAGGATATACAGTCCGTTAAGTCCCTTCACAACTTTGAATGCAATTTTCAATGCAGTACTGTAATGCTTGGTGTATCTATCGTATTAGAAGGGACAACCGCAAACTAATTCACGAGTTTATGTGAATGCTAGCGATTTGAATATGAACTGGACCTGTGTAAATAAACTAGTGGTGACATTCTCAGGTTGTAACACACAATTTATATTAGACTTTCCTCATAGGACAGATAAAATCTTGGGGTGACTGCATAAGGCCAAGCTGTTGTACATGGCTCATACATTGTTCGAAATAAGATATTCTCCCAGTTTTCAAGTAAACCATAAAATAGCCTATCTCTATTTTAAAATTCTAAAATTGTATCTTTTTAAGTAATGCTCTTGTAAAACAGCTTTTACACAATGCAACTTGTTAAAGTAAATTTTGTTTATCTATATGTAACTTATGGATATGCTATATATAACTGTCTGTTGGATAACAAGTTAATCAACATTTTTTTACTTGTAACTTTATAGATTTTTTCTCCAAATTATTTGTAACATTTAAAATTATTACAATTTAATTTAGTTGCCTTTTGTTAATCAACATATGTACTTTTATGTTTTACTAGTGGACCCGGCAACGCTTCGCTATTGCTTTATTTAATTTTAAGGGTAGTTATCAAATTTCATTCTTTTGACTTAAGTTATTGAATTGCAAATGGTGTTTATGTCAACAATTTATATAAACAATTTATATAAACAATATTTTAAACAGCATATATGTAAGTAAATAGATATGTAACAACCGATGTTTGAATTGAATTATAATACAGTAAGCATTTTTCGTTGATTTTTGTTTCTGTTGTTTGGCAATTTAACCTAAAAAAGCTGTTTTGGTTTTTGAAGAATAATAACCCGATTATAAATTAGAGAAATTGGTTGCAATTAAAAGTGTTTTGGTTCATTGTAGGCCTAACCTAAAATTATGTTCAGTTTTTGATCCATAACAGTTGTTTTATTTATAATAATATGTAACAACCGATGTTTAAATTGAATTATAATATAGTAGGCCTAAGCATGTTTTATTGATTTTTGTTTGTGTTTGCTTTTAATTTGTCAATCTAATCTAAAAAGCTATTGGTTTTGAAGAATAATAAACTGATTATAAATTTGCTAAAGTTGCTATGGTAATGAATGTAAACAAACATGTGTTACTAAGCATTTTATACGAACAGCTGTTTTTGAGCGCTATGGTCTTGAGTCCATACAAAAGAGGCTGTTTAGTTTTTCCAAATTTGAAACTTTTTCGGGAAACTTTTCAAATTTTTCTTTATATAAAAACCTAGTTCGGACTATTACGAACATTTTAAAACAAAAAATTGCCAAATTGATCCAGCAGTTCTCAATTGATGCGATTTCAAAGAAACAGCAATTCATTTTTATTATATAGATAACAAGTACACTTGTTACTTATAACTTTTTATTTGAACTCTACATTTTTTATAACTTGTACAACTTTTACCATTATATTTAACAATTGAAAGGGTTAATCAACAAATTATATATACATTTCTTTTTTATAACAAGTTAATCAACCTTTGTTTATAACAACTATTCATTTTTACTACGTTACTTATAAGTTGTACAGCTTTTACCATTTTATTTTGTTGCCTTTATTTAATCAACAGGTTAATAAAGAAAGTTATACCTGTCTGTTTTATAACTGACGTTTTTTTAATATATTTACATTTATTGCCATAGCAACCTACGTAGCAAATATAAAATCAGTAACTACTCTGCAACAGCTTGTTTAGGTTAGGTTAACAAAATAAAAGCAAAAACCAACAAATCAGCGGAAAAGGCTTACTGCATTATAATTCCAACATCTATTTTTATATATTATAGATACCTGATTCGGTTTAAAAGCTTAATAACACAATTTCGAGTTAGGCTTATTCTGAAGCAGCACATTTTTCTAGAATGTATTTACATTCAGTATAAAGTAACCGACATAGTAAATTTAGAATAAGTTAATTTTATTCTTCGAAACTAACAAGGTTTTTTTATAAATATAAATAAAGAAGGATGTATGTATAAATGAGTATATTCCAGGATAGCTGGAACGCATGGGTAAATTTCATAAACATATGGTAAAAATAATATGGTTTACTGTATGGAAACAAATATTTTGAGGTAAAACACCCATAGGAATTGGGTAGGAAGGTTATGATATGTAACAATCGACAACTTCTGTTATTAGTGTCAAATAATAGTTAAAAAAAAAAATATATATATATAATTTTCGGAACATAATAAAAATTGTTCCGTAGTAAAACACGGTTATTAATCCTAGTGTTAATAGTCTATATATTTTGTGACCCGATGAAGCCATCATTATGTTTCAGATGTAGTATTTATTACAAATATAAATCTATATATATAAAAATGAATTGCTGTTCGTTAGTCTCGCTAAAACTCGAGAACGGCTGGACCGATTTGGCTAATTTTGGTCTTAAAATGTTTGCAGTAGTTCATAGAAGGTTTATACGTAAAGAAAATTTGAAGAGTTTCCCGAAAAAGTTTCAAATTTGGAAGAAACTCAACCCCCTTTACTGTATGAACTCAAAACCATAGCTTAAAAAAACAGCTGTTCGTATAAAAAGCTTAGCAACACGTTATGTTTGTTTACAATCATTACCATAGCAACATTACTTAGCAAATTTATAATCACTTTAATACTCTTCAAAACTAACAGCTTTTTAAGGTTAGATTGAAAAACTATAAACAAACACAAATCAACGAAAAATGCTTACAGAATTATAATTCAACTCAAACATTGGTTATTAAATATCTATCTATATAGGCCTACTTACAGATATGCTGTTTAAAATATTGTTTATATAAAATATATCATAACTATGAATTTTTTAATACTTTTAAAAATATATTTTCGCTATAAATAATAATAATAACAAACAAATTATTTGACACCATGCATAACCATAAACATACACGAGTTTAAACATATTATATTGAAAACTAAACAAACAATCTGAATTAAACTAAATGCCATTAAAATATCACATTCGTAGCTTTATTTTGATATATAATTGCATATTTAAATACTAAACAATATCTTATACTAATTAGGCCTATACATTTAAAATTACAAACTCTATTTGAACCAGTTTGTTACATCCTAAATTGACGCGGATGTTACAAAGTGATTCAAATATCTTTTCTACGACCCCCAGCTAATTTAAACCCTCGCTAAGAAAGGGTTAAAAGAAATTCGAAATTTTAGGGTGGTTTGGGGAGGGGGATCAAAGTTACTAAAAATCCCTATAAGAACGAATTGGAATGAAATTTGGTACTTAGCTTCCTTTTAGGCTGTAGGTGCTCGCAACATTGTCAATGAAATTAAGTGAAAGTCAAAATTAGTAAAAACTATAAATTAAAACGATATATTTAAAGCTTTTTCATGTTAGATAGTAGTTTACAGGAATACAATTTTCAGTGCTTTCTTAAATAGCGTAGCCTTTTTTTTTCATGACCACAGTAGGATACGCACGGGTATTCAACGAACACTTAAAAAGA
>JAGFPH010017747.1:1208-17233 GCA_018207615.1 Philaenus spumarius | reverse complement strand
TGGCAACGTAGAGTAGTGAAATCTAGACGTTTCAATATGTAGCCATGATAACGTAGAGTAGTGAAATCCAGACGTTTCAATGTATAGCCATGGCAACGTAGAGTAGTGAAATCCAGACGTTGCAATTTGTAGTCATGGCAACCTGCAGTAGTTAAAAATGTACGTTATAAGTGTGTAAGGGAATAAAGGAGGGCAGTTAACGTCAGAATAAAATATAAAGTGGTTGAAATAAAAACCTTAATGGGAGGTTTCAGTTTTATCGGCTAATTTTATCGTTTCTCTTCTTGTACTGGATCCAGGGCGTATGCTCAGCTTAGTGAAAGCCACTTTATTGAAATCTTTGGGGAAATTTTTCAGAGACTATCTTTCTGATTTTTGATAAAGTTTCCCACACTTTTTCCACTTTTTCTTTTACTTTTAATTCCTTAAAACACAACTTGTAAGACATAATTAACTTGAAGGATAGTGAAATATTTAATTTTTCCTTTAAACCACTCACACACAAAAACAAGACAATAGCTATTGAGTAACTTACTAGGGGTGGTTTTTTGAAATGTATCACTTCTATTATTAGCGAATTTCCATAGAAAAAATGAGCTATTGCAGTGGCCCTTATGGTAAGACCAAAGGGTGGGAGTATCAAATGAGCACAGATCATGGTCCCAAGAACTCGTTTTGGGGTGTCATTATACTGTACATCATATATATATATATATATATATGTATATATGTGTTCGCACTCTAGCGGCGGCATTTTAAGTCCGATTTGGTTTAAATCTGGTACACATGTTAGTTGTCTACGTCGCTCGGACGAGTTCGTTAGCCACAAAAATCCAACAATCAGAAGCACGTTTTTTTTACAGTAAATAACTATTTTTTGAGATTTCGAGAATTAATTTGTATTTGGGTTTTTCTACAAATATAAATGTAGGATGTTATTCTGCACATTTTTTTTATTTACGCGACCTTATAGCTCGCTTAATTCCCCCAAAATCGATCAAAACGTAAAATATCATAGAAGTACCCGGTTCAAAGCCATGCGGCGGATTCTACCGCGGGGTTGGCGTGCGAAGCACGCAATGCATTGTGTATTGGAGATACCCGCAATACGGAGGTTGGCGTACGAAGCACGCAATGTTTTGTTTGTTGAAGATACTCCCAATATCCGGAATGGCGTGCAAAGCACGTAATGCATTGAGTATTGAAGATACCCTCAATACGGAGGTTGGCGTGCGAAGCACGCAATGCTTTCTGTATTGGAGATACTCCCAATATGCGGAATGGCGTGCGAACTCGGCTGTAGAAGTGACGTATTACTTAAATCTATTTGTTCATTTGAAACTAAACTTATGTCCTTATTAATTAACATCTTTCCCCGTTGTTATTGACCAGTTCGATTCCTCCCCCATCCCTAACCTAACGGTATTTCGGACTACCTGCACCCAACTGCTGTGTGTTGGATTCGATTTCTTGTTCCTTTAGTCTTTAAGTTGCCTTCGATAATGCCGTAGCTGGCGAAACCTAGGTCAGCACGGATAAATCAATACAAATTGTGAAATAGCACAAAAAATTTTTCATTCATTTACGTATAATTTAGTTTGTAATTTTGTACTATGAATTTAGCTGATAAATTAAACAGGATGGTATACAAATCAGAATTTAGTTACGGAAAAAACAAAAACAATATCCTATCAATCAAATAATTACTAATTGCAAAACTATTTACTGTTGAGCACTGGTAGGAGCACCGAAATATTGGTCAGTAGAATTTTCCTTCTCAAGCGTTAGCCCAAGCAATGGAGATTGTTTATTGTAATTGAATTATTTATCAGCAAGCGACGTCCACAGTGACTTTAAGGGTAGCACATAGGTATGTAAAATACAAAATCCATCATTCAAGGAGCGTTTGCGCATTTTTTATAAACAAAAGTAACAATAAATCAGGACTTTTTGGGGGATTTTCGTTGAAACATTTATGAATGGATCACGATACTTCCAACGGATGATTTGTAGAGAATTAGAAAACCTACAAAATATTTTTTATAAACCCCGATCGGACCATTTTTTACTGAAAAAGTCGGGAAAACGCTTAATAGTTACCATTTTTAAAACTTTCGTGTCTTTGTTAGTTTACAATATTAAGGGCAAGATCTTTCGGAAAATTATGGTTTATTATGCGTACTGCAAACAGGCAGAAGATTAAATTTGTCGCATTAAGAGGTTTTGCACAACTGCAGTATTAACAATTTATTCCAATATCTTACTCTATTAACCCGAGTGGGCCGATTTAAATTTACCAAACGTATTCTGAAAGTAGACAATTAAACCTACAATTCGAACATCTTCGATTGTTGAATAAGGTTGATACAATATGATAAAAATACTGTCGAACATAACGCGAACCTTGTTTCATCTCATTTTGTGATTCAAGTAAATCTAACTCAAATACTTTTATGAAATAATAGTTTACAAGTGTATACAGTTCAATTCTTTGATTTATTCTCTACACTTTCTTATAATAATATTTCATTTTTTGGGCAAAGGATATATTCCTAAATTACTATTCAAACTAGGCCTGTTTTGTTAGCAGTATTGTAGTAGGAACATAAAAACTAATGTTTTCAAAATAAGAAATTAATTTTAAAAAACTATACAGTTCTATTCAGAACTAAATTAAAAAATTCTCTTACATTTACGAAAAAGATTTTTACTTTTTATGAGGCCTAAAGTAGAACGTTTTTCCTTTCGTTACTAAACATTTTTGTTTCTTGAGCTAATAACTTTGTAAATTTTACATCAATCATTTTTTTACTGGCATATATAAACTCTTTGAACATTTTTCTACGAAAAAGCTTTTGGATTGGTTTATAACTACTATATTTGGCGAGTTTTTGATTGCACACGCACCGAAATGGCTTGACTTCGAAAAACTTTAGCATTAACAGTTCTAGGGTTAATGTACTGTAAGACTTATGAATGGGCAACTTTATCATGCAAGGTTATGTAAGTTATGTAATGTTTTGTAAAGTTACTTTGAAAGTTTTGGGGGCTCCACCAGATCCTTCTTACGGATCAAATTTTAGCTTGGCATGTGACGTACTCCAAAGAACTGGGTAGAAATAAGTACAGAGACCTTTTCACAAAATTATTAAATATATTCTGAAATTTCTGAAAATAATTCCTACAATGATTATTTTTCACAAAATAGTTAGATGCAAGTAAATGTGATACAATTAATTTTTACTCAATTTATATTTTTGAAAGTAATAAAGTAAAAGTTTACATTCGTCTAAGGAGGACGGTGCTAGTGAGTTAATTTCCCGCTCTCCTAAATTTCAAACCTATGTGTCTTAATTTTAATGATTGAATCTTAAATTTCTTCTAATTACTAGTACATAATAAAATCTAATATTACAAAATGTATCATATCATTTATAGATACTTACAAAATGTATTATATTATTTATAGATTTATTTGAATGATATTAAGTTGCTTTAGTGACTGATTTCGATTACTGATGAGGTGTTTTAAAACCCTCTCTTCAGTTAATCCTAATAACCAGTCCCAATACAATTATTTATTAATAAGTGATTATTTATTTATTTTGATTTATTTTAATGTTACTTATGATAAAATCCACTGGATATGATTTCGTTTGTTTTTTAATTTTAACCCTCGAGATCTGTCTTTACAATGAAATGAAATATTAATGCTACTTACATAATTTTTGTTCCCACTCTAACACACTTTGCACTATAATTTGATTTTTTTATAAACTCCCTTATTGACTTTTATTAATTTTATGTTACACTTCACTACTGCACTTATTCCTTGGTTTTGGTGGTTCCTGGATCCATTTGATGTAAAACTTTGTTTAATGATTATAAAAATACTTTATTACTTGGATGATTTATCTTTGGTTACTGATGATGAAGTTACTTTATTAAATAATTTATGTAAAATAAAAATGATGCATCTCGAAAGGTTTGGTCTAGGTGTTGATTGATTGAATTTTTGTTGATGACAGACCTCGTGTTCTCTTCAAAATTTCCCCACCACACAGTTTCACGCATTCTAATTTGTTTTTGATTGGACTGTTTGAATTTTATATTGTTTTGATTGGCTTTCCAGTTTTACAGATTTGGCAGTATTTATCGCGTGTCTGCACTCGTTGATTCACACAGAATAACGCAAAGCAGTGTATTTATGTCTTAAGTAATTTAAGCTGGTACATCCGTTGTAACTTCCTGTTGAAATAATCTTACTCACAAAGCTAGTCTGGCCTGTTTCTGTAGATTCATTTATTATGGATTTATTTAAAATTTATTTTATAATATATTATTATAATTATTTTGTTGATGATGATGTTAAAGACATTGGGTATTGGTGTTCCAAGTATTGGTGTTTACTTACCAATACTTACAGTACATACAAACATTGTGTCAAATATTTCAATTATCTGTGGTGCATTTTGTATAATTTATCTAAAATAGCTAATTTGACTCAAAACCAACAAATTATACCACAAACCGAACCCAACTTTGATGAGCAGCAAACTTGCAAATACATTTTACAGAGAAAATGTCAACCAGTACTTTTTTTAACAGCACGGTTATTTTTACGCTTGAAGCAAACGCCTGCAAAATGTAATTTAAATAACATTAAAAAACAATTGCCGGTTCTTGGTTTCGTTAATGAATCACGCTCTTCACTTCCGGTGTCCGACAGGAAGTATCGAGTGATCACGTACACGTCATCAACTGTTCATCACGGCACGTACTTAATCGAGACGTGACGAATTTAACCTCAATACACAGTAAATGAGTATTCCAGGAATAATTGTAAAGTTAAAAGTTGATTTGATAGCACCTCTTGGCTGCATTCTAATGGCGTTCTTTGTTCTGCGAATTATGGCTGATTGTAAATTTAATGACTGAAGAGTAAGGGGATGCGGAATACTACCCCCCGGGAAACTACCCCCCCAGGTGAAACGTGACGTCACGAAATCTGCCAACTAACCAATATGGGAATCGTGTCCGCGACTGGAATACTAAACCCCCTAGCAAAAGCGGGTCGCCGGAAAACTACCCCCCGGAAAACTACCCCCCCAAGCAGGTTCCTACAATTATACTGTTATCGGCGACATACTGTGACTAAACAGTTTAGGTTAGTCCTCTAGTTTTTTTTTATTCTAATTATATCGAAACTTGAGTGTGCGTGACTGGAAAACTGCCCCCCCGATCTCTGACGTCAAAATGGACGTAGGAACCTGCTTGGGGGGGGGTAGTTTTCCGGGGGGTAGTATTCCGGCGACCCAAGAGTAACCCTGTTCTTACGTGGGCAACAAAAGTGACGCGACACGAGTGACCAGAGCGGCCGAGTGAATTTTGAATTAACAAACAAATGTAAATTAATTGGAGCGTTCTACTTCGACGACCGTAGCGACGCGACGGGAGCTGAACATGCGACCGAATTAGGAAATTTCAAATCAGTTTGTCTTTTGTCGCTCCGGTAGCTCGTGTCACATCGCTCCTGTCGCTCGTACAGCCCAGTGCTCTATAACAAGGGCTATACCATTTTGATCATTTTCGGTGACCCAGTATCGATTGCCTATGACGTCACCATGATGACACGCACCAGCTGGTAATATTGCATTAATGTGCGCGCTTTCGTTAACTCACTGTTGTAACTCGATGGAAAGGCTTCAGTAAAATAAAATTTATATATTCTTAATCTGCATAAAGTACGGATTCTAACAATATAAAAAACTTTTATTTTAACAGGTATTTCGAATTTTAATAATTGAAAATGTTTGAGAATAATTATCACAGACTGACATTGAAAAGTTACTAAGCGAGGAAATTTTTTATTTTTGGGTTATAAACAAACTTCCAGCGGGAAAGTTGTAGCCAATGAATAGATCTAAACTATCCAATTCACCGATTTGTGATAAAATGATTACATCATTATGAAATCGCTTTTTAAATGAGCGCGAGGAGGTGCCGCGCCGTGTTACCGGTGTACTGTTGTTTGATACGGGAATAACGTTTATGTACATATTATTGTTATTTAAGGTAATATAGTAAATCACTTGTCCCCAGGTAATTATGCGAGCTAACAAAAAGTAAGCATTTTGTTTTAACATAAACTAATTATAATTTATAATTAAAATTTGATATTATTGAAGTGGACACAAAAAGTTAAGTTGGAGGTTAACGTTTAAAATATAATATCATTATTACGTACATTCAAAGAAATAAAATTAGAGATCAATATTACGTACTCCGCAAATTAATACATTCATTGCCATGGCAACCGATTTGATAACGTGTTTTCGTTACGCTTATTTTCTATTTTTAATTTCCATAGCAACAAATTAATAACACTTTTTTTCGTTACGCGTTACATTTTCTATTTGTTAACTCCTACCACGACCCACGTTAAGGAACTTCGTTCCAAAAATCCCCACGGACATAGGCGGGCTCAAATAACTCGTGGAGTTTTTTTTCTAAAGAAACAAATACTAGCCCACAATAAAACGATATGGTACAATACCCAATAATAAGCTTGGGGTTTTCGTATGTGGGTATTTGTATATTAATCTAGCTGTGCTTTATACTTCGACTTTAAGAACACTTCAAATGGAAAAAAAAATGTTTGATTGATTTTTAGTTTTTTATGATTTTTTATTCTCCTGTTCTTCCTATTTCCAAAAATATACAACATGATATGATTACAATTATCTTTATGTCCGAAAAGGAAGACGCAACGTTACCACTACGCTAAGGCTTGATTAAAGAAATCTGACAAATTAACAAAACTTCGGTTACTTTACTATCGGTATAAATATTACGTGTAAAGTAAAAGATAGTTTATCAGCACCATCTAGGAGTGGTTATAGGAAGTTTGTTTTGGTTGTTCTTAAGTTTGAATCTGTATGATTTGTATTCGTTAAGAGGTTTATGGTCGTGCCTGACATAGAATTTAAAATATTATTATAATACAATTTGTTGGTTAGGCCCTTTTTGCTAGGCACTGTCGATATACGCTACTGAAAAAGACCCAGATAACCCCACATACTGTCCAGGAGGCCATTAGAAAAAGGTAGGCTACTAATGAACTTTGGCTTTTACGTTTTGCTCGTTTCCCGAAAATCACTTTTTTGTTATTTATAATACACATATCTGGAAAATTATCTAAGATATCTTTACTAAAGTTTTACCAAATGTCTATAACACAATTATCTAGTTAATAACACGGGAATTTTTTAATATTTCAAAAAATAAAAAAGTAATATAATAATAATAAAAATATAAAAAAAGTGTTATTAAAAATCATAACTTTTAGGTTTATTATTTTTTGATTATTTTCTTGTGTACGGAACTAGAAAAAGGTACAATTTAGAAAATAAAAAAAACAATTATGAATCTATCTTTATTACAACTTAAGTTATGTGTATTATAGCTAACATTGTCGAAGATAGACATTCGGAGTGCCCTTAAGTTATAGTTTTTCTGATGTGCATCAAATTAATATAATTAACTAGCTGACCCGTACTGCGTTGCCCGTGGTTGTTAGTATGTTCAGTCTTTTTCACGTAATTGTATTCTTTTTAAGTGTTCGTTGAATACCCGTGCGTATCCTACTGTGGTCATGAAAAAAAGGCTACGCTATTTATTTAAGTAAGCACTGAAAATTGTATTCCTGTAAACTACTATCTAACATGAAAAAGCTTTAAATATATCGTTTTAATTTATAGTTTTTACTAATTTTGACTTTCACTTAATTTCATTGACAATATTGCGAGCACCTACAGCCTAAAAGGAAGCTACGTACCGGTAACCAAATTTCATTCCAATTCGTTCTTATAGGGATTTTTAGTAACTTTGCCCCCCCCCCCACCCAAACCGCCCTAAAATTTCGAATTTATTTTAACCCTTTCTTAGCGAGGGTTTAAATTAGCTGGGGGTCGTAGAAAAGATATTTGAATCACTTTGTAACATCCGCGTTAATTTAGGATGTAACAAACTGGTTCAAATAGAGTTTGTAATTTTAAATGTATAGGCCTAATTAGTATAAGATATTGTTTAGTATTTAAATATACAACTATATATCAATATAAAGCTACGAATGTGGTATTTTAATGGCATTTAGTTTAATTCAGATTGTTTGTTTAGTTTTCTATATAATATGTTTAAACTCGTGTATGTTTATGGTTATGCATGGTGTCAAATAATTTGTTTGTTATTATTATTATTGATAGCGAAAATATGTTTTGAAAAGTATTAAAAAAATTCATAGTTATGATATATTTTATATAAACAATATTTTAAACAGCATATCTCTAAGTAGGCCTATATATATAGATATTTAATAACCAATGTTTGAGTTGAATTATAATTCTGTAAGCATTTTTCGTTGATTTTTCCTTGTGTTTGTTTATAGTTTTTCAATCTAACCTTAAAAAGCTGTTAGTTTTGAAGAGTATTAAAGTGATTATAAATTTGCTACGTAATGTTGCTATGGTAATGATTGTAAACAAACATAACGTGTTGCTAAGCTTTTTATACGAACAGCTGTTTTTGTAAGCTATGGTTTTGAGTTCATACAGTAAAGGCTGTTGAGTTTCTTCCAAATTTGAAACTTTTTCGGGAAACTTTTCAAATTTTTCTTTACGTATAAACCTTCTATGAACTACTGCAAACATTTTAAGACCAAAATTAGCCAAATCGGTCCAGCCGTTCTCGAGTTTTAGCGAGACTAACGAACAGCAATTCATTTATATATATATATATAGATGTGTCCTTGCCTTTCACGGCGGCTTACTAGTCCTCCTTTCACACATGTTAAACTGTACTTAGCGTCTGTGTAATTGTATAGACACAGCAGAGAGCTTTGTGTAATTTTACTCCTCAAGCTTTGCAGCCCTTCTGTCATCCCCTATTGTACGCTACTGGTGGTCTACCGCAAAGCAAATATTTGTATGTAGTAACTTGTAGACCTAACCTCTTGGTGTACAAAGAGCTTCCTTCGCATTTAGGCGTGCGGTTTGCGAAATAACGATTAGCAGCATAGCCGGTAATCAAACACTGCAAATGTTACGTTTCAGTCTGGTGATTAAATTTCTAACTAAAAGTGTGTTTCGGCAAACGTCCCAAAATCAACTCTTATAAAAGCGAGCGTACGTCCATACATACATACGTACGTACGTGAGTAACATTATAATATAACAGCTGATTTCACCCATCATCTGTAATACTTTTTTTTTTTTAATATATATTTATTTTCCGGTTCAATGTTTCTACATTATGCACAGAAATTGTAGCAATGGTGCCATAACATTAGTGGGTTCGCTTCATTGAAGTCACCCTGTGACATGAATAATATTTAGTAAAAGAAACAGGAAAAGAAAAAAAAATTACAAAATTACATTAGATAACGAAATAGATTGGAATAGAGTTTTACTAAGCATGTATCTCTACTAACAAGTCTTGAGGTAGTCTAGCTTTGAGTCTTGAAGTTATTGGTTGTCCAAGGTTAAAAAACACTGCACCAGAGGAAGAATTTAATGACATCATGAAATTTCTTGTAACTTTTTTAATAAAGACACTTATAGGATCTATACCTAGTTCTTTGTGGAGTTGTTCATTTCTTACAAACCAAGGGGAATTAACAGCAATACGTAGAATTTTGTTTTGAAATACTTGTAATTTTTTAATTTTTGATGAGCACAAGGATAAACCCCATACCGGGCAGGCATAAGTCATCAATGGTCGTAGTATAGATTTATAAATCAGCACTGTTGAAGATGCATTTAGTGATGATTTCCGATTTATAAGAGGATAGAGTTGGGCAAGTCTTGCATATGCTTGATTAAGTTTAATATTTAAATGAGCAGTCCAGTTTAATTTTTTGTTAAGATATACTCCTAAATATTTAATGCAACTATCTGATGGGTTCCAGTTTAATGATGTATTGCATATTTTTATTTTCGGAGGATCATCGTACTTTCTTAGTGAGAAGATTTTTGTCTCGCATTTATTTGCATTTAATTTAATTCTCCATTTAGTAAACCAGGCCAAAAGTGTGTCGATACATGACTGTAGAAGTGATGAGGTTGTTATTACATCGTGATCTTGAACAATTATTGCTGTGTCGTCTGCATATAACGCTAAAGTAGAATTTTGGGGGATTGGAATATCGGACATAAATATATTAAAAAGTAATGGAGCCAAAATTGATCCCTGTGGAACTCCTGCTTTAATGTCTTTAATCGTTGAAAAGGAAGAGTTTATACGAACAGCAAACGTGCGGTTTGAGAGAAAAGATCTCAATATCTCTATAAGGTAAAATGGCAAACCTATATTATACAACTTATACAATAACCCATCGTGCCAAACTCTATCAAACGCTTGAGCTACATCTAAAAATGCAGCAGCTGAGTGCTTTTTATCTTCAAAGCCTTGAAAAATTTTTTCTGATAATCTCAATAACTGAAGAGTTGTAGAATGTTTAGGACGGAAACCAAATTGATGGGGTGGAATACTTGTAGCGCCATCAGTGTGTAGTAATATTCGTTTTTGGATAACCTTTTCTAATATTTTGGACAAACTTGGTAGGAGACTAATCGGTCTATAACTTGAAGGATTATTTGCTGGTTTCCCGTGTTTATGGATGACTATAACTTCGGCATGTTTCCAGTAAGATGGAAAATGGCCTATATTAAGACAAGCGTTGAATATTGCGACTAATAAATCTAAAGCTTTGCTTGTTAAATTTTTTAAAATTACATTTGTAATAAGGTCATGACCAGGAGATTTTTTATGTGGCAGTGATTTAATTAAGTTATTTATTTCCGAAGAAGATACGGGTTTTCTTGGGAGTTCTGCAGTGCTAATTTCTTTAAAGCAACTAGTAAATTCTTCTACTTTAGCACTTGTATTAGGCTCATTAATTTGGTTAGGAGAAAATGAATTTTGAAAAAGATTTGCAAAAATTTCACATTTTTCTTCGTCACTTTGAAATAGTTGACTTTGCTGCTGAAGAGGAGGAATTACTGTTGATTTACTCAAAATCTGTTTAGTAGCTTGCCACATATTTGAATCACCTGGATTTATATTACTTAGATATTTCTGGTAAGAATCAAACTTTAACTGATCCAATTCTGATTTTACTTGTCTTGTTAATTCATTTAAACGTTTGCGCATCCAGGGCAGTCGATATCTTTGCCACTGCCGACGAGCTTTATGTTTATCTTTTATTAGGTACAATATTCGAGCTGGAGGGTGAAGGTAATTTGTATTTTTAGGTTCAAAGGGTTTAGCTATAGCTAGTTGTACTGACTTTTTAATTGTAAAGGTTAAATGATGCACCACTTCATCAATTTGTTCAACAGTAGTTAAATGGCTGGGTGTGGTTAGAGACTTATCAAGCTCGTATTTGAAGGTATCCCAGTCTACTTGTCCTGTTATTAAGACTTCTCTGTGAGAATTTAATTTGGGTTGTATGAAAAATGTTAATATTACTGGAAGGTGATCCGAGTCTAGTTCTGTAAGCGTCTGATGAAATATTGGTTGCATGAAATTTTTGTATAATACAATATCTAATATATCAGGCTGTGAATGTAGCTGGAACGGATAAAAAGTTGGTTCATTTGGTGCCGAAATATTAACAGAGCTGTTTGATATGTAATTCAATAAACGATTTCCATTTGGATTTGTGGCTCTGCAACCCCAATGCTGATGTTTACAATTAAGATCGCCTAGCAAGAGTGTAGGCACATCGTCATTAAAGATGATTTGTAAATCATTACTTAAAAGTCTCCGATTTGGTGGTTTATAAGCCGAAATAATATTTACTGTTGAGCCATTTTCAACTTTTATTTTTATAGCTACTATTTCAATGGATATGACAGGTGGTAATATAATTTGATTGTGATCAAGTGTCCTTTTAATGAAAATTGCAACACCTCCAGAGGCAGTTGGTAATAACCGATCTTCACGATAAACACAATAGCCACCAACTTTAAAATTTAGTGATGGAGTTAAATGTGTTTCTGTAATGCATGCAATATCAATATTATGCCTGGCTAGAAATGAGATGAAAGTAGATTGTTTTAATTTTAAACCATTTGCATTCCAATTTAGGATGGTTAAGTTTTGAAAAGTATAGTTTTTAAATTTATTCATTGTGTAAAACTTTAGAAATAATTTTATATATAATAGTCTTGATATAGGGCATGAATGATTTAACTAAATTCAGAATGATGTCTTCTAGGGAACCAGAACTCGACTCAATATTTGTATCTGGTTCATCATCTTTTCTCAATTTTGTTATTTTGGCATAGGATGAGGTAGATGGTTTATTTTTAACTTCAGGTTCATTATGAGGACTGTGATTTTTATGGCTAGTTAATTTAGGCCAATCGTCACTATTAATATTTATACTCGTATGTTCACCTGATGTTTTATTTGATGTAGGTCTTAAATCTTTATTTTGTTGTTTCTGGTAGCCAGTTTTGTTTTTTATATTTTGATAATATTGACAACCACGAAAGTTTGCTGAATGGCTTTCACCACAATTAATACATGTTGGAGGTACATCTTTTTTGTTTGGGCACATTGTATAATGGTGTTGACCTGTGCATCTCACACACCTAGGGTCCAAACGACAAAAATTTTTGGTATGACCGAACCTTTGACATCTTGTACATTGAGGGATGTTTTTTGATTTTCTTTTTGGTTCAACTGACACAATAGAGTGGCAAAGCTTATTAAGTTTAAATATTTCATTGCCATTTTCGCTGTTTTCTACTTCTGCTGAACATAAGGGAATAGGTGATTTGTCTTTGTTTAGTAACCTACAAATATTTATGACGGGATAATTTAGGTCAATTAGTTCCTTTTTAATTTCTTCGTTTGTAAGCGAGTAAGGTACATTTCTAATTATGACTTCTAAATTTTTGTCTTGAGTGGCTTTAAAAGTGTGGTATTTAATACCTGAGTTGTCATAAAATTTAGTTAAATTTCTGAAATCTTCAATACTTTGAGTGTTAATTTTTAATGTGTTTCCTCTCACTTCTGTAGAGAAATCACAGCAAACTATAGTTTTTATATCTTTTATTATTTCTTGATGGTTATTTGCTTCTCTAAGAAATATTGGTGGAATTTTAAGTTTTTGTTCAGGCCTAACGGTTGAGTTTAACTGACTAGACTCTGCATCCATATCAGTGTTTTCACATGTAGCATATGTATGATCATTTTCATCAAGCTTAATAGTTTCAAATCTATTTTTCGAATGTAGTTCATCTAAATCTAGTACATACCGTTTTGCAGGCTGAAGTTTACTAACAGAAATCGCCTTTCTCTTACTTGGTAGTATAAAACCTTCATCTGCCGTCTGCTTTTCCATTAATTCAAGAACATTTGATTGCATATTTACAGGATTATTTACAGTATTATTATTTGTTAAGTTATTTACACATGGGCTAGTAGGTACCGGTATATCCTTTTCATTATTAACTACATTTAAATTAGAAGGCTTAAGCCTAACTTTATTCATTGTTGTAGGCTTATGGCCTACTAGGGTTATGCCTAGGTCGTCGATGTTTAAACCACAAATATGTACACTTACTATGTACAATAGTATGTACAAATATGTACACAAAATATTAAGACACTTTAAACAAAACTGAACTCAAAATAAAATTATTTTAACTGAAATAAATAAATAATTCAAAAAATATCGGAGCAAAATTGAATTTGTTAACTTTAAGTCACAGCCAACAAGATCTCCATCTGTAATACTAAAACAAACCTAGCAAAGACTATACGTTGGGGTTATGTTTACAACTTCAACCAATATAAGTCTTGTAAAGTTGATTTTCTTAAAACATGACTCAAATAACTAATGTAGGCTATAATACGTTATAAGATTTGCTTGGATGTTATAAAATGAATACAAATACAACCTTTTATCATCAATATATTTTCGTGTACAAATTTAAAGAAAAGATACCTATTAGTTTAACTTCGGAAACGTACATTTAAACAGCTGATTTCACCCATCATCTGTAACACTTAAACAAACCCAGTGTAGATTATAGTTTGGGGTTATGTTTATAACTTCAATCGTTATAATTTCTTGTGACGTTGATTTTTACTTTCTCCACCCTATACGTAGTATATGGAGAAAGTATTGTTTTCGTAAAAATGTTCGAATTTGAATTTTCAGTTGAATTATCTGTTTTGGTGCTCCCAGAACCCCAAAAAATTGTTTAGTGCAATTATCTGTGTTGGTGCTCCCTGAACTAAATATGAGTTATAGAACTAATGTATGCTATATAACATGCGTTATAATATTTGCTTTGAGGTTATAATCTGTATATAAATACAAAGTTTTACCATCAATATATTTGTTTATACTCGTTTAACTTCGGAAATATTCGCGCACCTTCGTATAACATACAAACATATTCGATTATTAATTTTTCCACTATAATATTAATAACTTCTAAATCATTTGATCTAGCAATATGAAATAAAGAGCAATTAAATGATAGTATTTTCATCTTTCTTTAAATTTAATAACGTATGAAAATAAAAATGTTTAGCAAGTAGGCCTACAGTTTTATAATCCTTATTATTGTACACATTTACCGAGTTAAAATCTCCGTCAGCATAGTTATGTAGGCCTAGATAAGTATTCCTTGATGTTGTTTTTTAAAATTATGTATTTCTGATGTGTATCTAATTAATCAGCCTGTGATTTTCACGGGGGCTTACTAGCTATATTAATAACTAGTGGACCTGGCAATGCTTCGCTATTGCTTGATTTTATTTTAAGGATGGTTATCCAATTTCATCCCATTTGACTTAAGTAATCGAATTGAAAATGTTTTGTTTGTTTTTATATTAATACTAATATTAAATAATTTTAGATTTATAGTTTGAAGGAATTTAGTGCAATTTATTTCTATTATATATTGGCAGCTACCCAATTTAAATCTTTTTGTTTGTAGTGACGATATTTTCTTAAAAAACCCTGGTACTAATATGTGTAAATTGTGAAATTTTTGTAAACTTAGTTGAGTGGTTTTTGAGTAGTTTTCCATTTGCTTTGCGAGTTTGCCCCTCGTCCATGAGGTCTCGGCTTACGGACAGCTTCGCTTCGCTCGCAGAGTACAAACTCGGCCGTTGGGCCTTTGATCAGAAGATGCCAAAGGTAAAAAAATCCCCCAAGTGGTATTTTACGTTTTGAACGATTTTGGGGGAACCGAGCGTGTTATAAGATCGTGTAAAAAAACAAAATGTGCGGAATTATATCCTAAATTTGTGTGTTTAGATAAAACTCTAAAAAAGTTTAATTCCTGTACGAAAAATCTAAAAATAAATAGTTACTTTCGGTCAAACAACGTGCTTACGGTTGTTGGATTTTTTTTTTGGCTAGCGAACTCGAGCGAGCGACGTAGACAACCAACTTGTGTAAAAAATTTCAACCGAATCGGACTTAAAATGCGGCCGGTTGAGTGCGAACACATATAATATATACATATATATATCATTCTTAATGACACCCCAAAACATGTTCTGGGGACCATGATCGGCGCTCATTTACCACTCCCAATATTTATTTTTCTATGACGGATATTTTTCCAGATGTTCTACTTCATGGACTGAAAACAGAACTTTGTGATTGAAGCACGCATGACTCTTATAACTTTTTGTACATTATTTCTCATCACAATTATTTAAAACTAGCTGGTCCGACCCGGCTTTGCACGGATAGACAAATCAAAGTTAAATGTATATTAACAAAAAATATATTATATCAATAAATATATTACACTATGTATAATAATGTATGGGGATTTTCGGTAACTTTGACCCCCTCCCAAACCTCCCCTAAAATTTCGATTTTGTTTTTAAACCCTTTCTTAGCGAGCACCTAGGGTCCTAGAGGAAGCTACATAATAAATTTCATTCCAATCCGTTCGGTGTTTCTTTTTAGTAACTTTGACCCCCAA
>JAGFPH010017746.1:6310-17236 GCA_018207615.1 Philaenus spumarius | reverse complement strand
TGCATCTCTGAAGATGGCGAATTTGTTGTTGAAACGCGTTTGAGTTATAATATATTAGTTGTAAGACTCTGAGTTCGAGTTTATTTGATTTAATTGTATAGTCTAATCAGGCACCGTCTGTTTTTACATTAAGTTGATCTACAGTTCGGTGAGAAGGACTGGATGGGGGGGGGGGGGGTAAAGATCGTTAATTAAGGAATGACGTACAGAAAGAAGTAGACGAATCAATTGAAAACTACAAGACACTAGTAAAATTGGATAGTAATAATGAAAAGACATGTCGATCATTATAACATTCGAATGTTAATCTGAAATAAATGTAATAATTATAATATAACTTTGAATTTTAAAATTTTCGATGGCAGTCATCCAAACTAAATAGTCTGTTGACATTTTTTGTACTCATATTTTGCAAAACAATTATCCTGACCTGTAGATAGCGTAGTTCCGACAATTTTATGCACCCTGTATGGCGATTCAATGCGTTAGTTGTCTGTCAAGTGGTAAAACAATGAACTAATTTTCTCGTCTACGTTAAGATTGTTCCTCTAATAAAAGTTAATTAATTTTTAACAACGTTTTCAAGAACCTTCTACCAAGCCTCGGATCCAGTAAGCGTGTTGCGTTATAAAAACTGTTTGTGAATATTTAATGGAACCTAAATTAAATACCTACAATACTTTGTCTAATGTAAACGAAGTCTGATCTCATTGTCTCGTGATAAATGGCCGCCTAATTGTTGTTAAGTGTGATGATTGTCCAACAGACCAACAGGTGTCGCTAGTTACCTTGGATTGTTATTGTTGATGTAATAAAACAATACAAATAAATTTGTAATATCTATATTGTTTGTTACTTTTAATAAGTTTATTTTTTAATTTAAGAGTTTATAGCATGGAAAAGTCGTTGTTATTATTTTTGTATGACATCTTTTTATCACTTTTGTCCCATTGATTTATCTTTTGAAATAAAATATTATTTACGTTTTATTAATTTTTGGTTTTTAATTTCACTATTATTTTCCTTTTTGCACTATTTTTGTGTGTGTGTTTTTTTTTTGTATGTTGAGGTGTTGGATTAAGGCATAGGCACACAGAATCTGGGCAAACAAAGAAGGCCAAGATAGGTAGATACACACTGCGGTATAGTAGTGTGTAAGGGCAGCAAGAAAGGTCAATAATTTTTGTCAGCAGTAGAGTAACGTGTACAACTATGTTGTGTTTTTTTTATGAAGAGAAATTTGAGTTTTATTTGTTCTTATGAGAAAAACTAAGCAGCGGAAATGGGCAACAGAACAATTAGGCGAGTATCACAGATTCAGTTGAGAATTAGAGAGTTTTTAAGATAGGTTTTTAACGACTCATGAGCGTTTCGAAATAATATAATTTACTGGAACCGACTATCAATAAGCCCTTCGTATCCATTTCAACAAATAGACTCGAAACACAACTGATCGCTGTCGTCCATTGCGTCCTGGTTGAGTTCGTAATTATTGCTGACCGTTTCTGTGTGTGTGTGTCAGAAATTATGGCGAAACACAGATGGCGTCCAGGTCGCTACGAACAGAGTTTGCAGAACGTAGTCTTAGCCCGCATTCAGTGTGCCAAGAGTTTTAGTTTGATATGTTTTTTCTTGAATCAAAATTTGTTTTACATTTTGTTAATCTAGAAAAAGGAATAATAAATATAAATAGTAAAGTTTGATAAGATTATGGAATGTGTATATACTGCTAGCAGAATGTATTCAAACAAATGAACGTAAGGTTGTGCGATACATTCAGGAAGCTATTCTGTATATACATAAAATTAAGTTCTTTCGTGTATTCTTCTAATTTCTCATTGAATCAGTTGATCTTCTTTTCGTTGGGTTTGTTGTAATTTCAATTTGATTGTCTAATTCGTGGCTTAATTTCCACACCATATTTCCCCCGACGTTTGGACGCTCCCCTTGTTTCCCTCCTGGCGCTGACCGTCGCGGAGAGCGAAGGTTTGGGCATTTCTGGAGTGCTAGAGTCGTGCAGCGAGACGAGTACGAAAAGCCCTGAAATGCCCATCTTTTCAGTTTTTCATAGTATTGAAGCAGAAACATCAGGCTATCCAGTAATCAGTGCAGATACAGAATCTGTGTCATGTATCTGTGACTGTATAACCTATCTGGTGTTGCATGGTTGTCGACTAAATTCGTGGTGGGGAAAACGGGTCATTACAAAAATTCGGATAGTTTTTATTCATTCAGAGAAAGTATCCGTTCGTTTGGATCTTTTATGCACAAGAAACAAGAATATCTTTTATACATTTAAACATTTATATTCTTTCTTCATACATGAAACATTCATCGGGTTTAAAAAATATTTTTCATAAATGAATCTTCTTTCTTCTTCGCCTAAATTACACTCTACGTCTCCACACATTGTATTGTTCTTAGTTTTCCTAACACCTTTTAAGTTTGCGTTATCAATCTTATACGCCTTGGCTGGCTCAATTGGTGATCCGGGTCAGCACATAGTCAAGATCCGAATCTTTCGGATCCCTGCTGCGATCCCATTCATTACGAACGATCACTTATGATCACGAGTCTGCATTAAAAATCGTAATTTATTCAAAAAGAATGCACTTGTTATTTTATTCAAGAAAATTAATATGTTTCTATTATTGTATATATTTATGTTTATGGTTGATTCGTCTAAATTTTGCATGTTTAGAAATTTTAATTATTGAATCTGGAGTTGAATTGGATTCACTGCAGTTTTTCAAAGTGACATTTTGGCTGTGTTTCTTATGTTCACTTCAATCAATGAAAATTCTTCAAATGTATATTAAGTGTTTTTACTTCCTATGATATTACACTATGCCTCATTCTGAACACATTTATATATTATATAATATGTCGTATTTTAAAAATGGAATAATTCAAACAAAATGAATAAAATCATACGTCTCCGCCAAGCTTTGAAACTCCTTATCAGTGGACATTTTCTAATCACCTCCCGGAAGGTTAGACACTTTGCGGAACCAATTGCGCACACGATGCTCAACTCCTTGATTACAGATAGTACGCTTCCAACGATTCAGTCAAACAAAACAACAGGAAAGATCTGAGCTGTAGCGACGGTTTTTCCGGGTGCATTTCATAAAGTTGTCGGATATTCTCAGTCTCATACATTTTTATGACTACATGATCACTCCCATCCCAAGCCACAAAACTGTAAGCTATGCTAACTGGGGCAATGTTTGCTACCGACCTTTTTACAGTGATTGCTTCCGGTTCTCCAACTTTTGAGTCAGTTGTGCAACAGTGGCTTCTAAACTTAAAACCGTTCGACTTAAATTATTTTGGCAAATATATCTAAAGAAGAAAGCACAGTAAAGTGCACCGACGGAAGTGGTTCTCAGATTGTTAACCTCACTTAAAATCTATTTTCGTGCACCAAACACAATGCGATACTAGCGAAAATCTTCCAGTCTATTCTTATTTGATGCCAACTCACCAATGCATTCAGTAATGACGAGAAGGTTTGCAATTTTATATTCAACCAATAGATTTAACTAACAAACGTGCCACCACTTGACATCACTCGTGCCATCTGCGCATGCTCGAGATTGCCTCGATGTAAAAATGGTTGTAACTATCGAATAAGTCAACATCTTAACTTAACGTCTTGCCAATTGATATTTTATTAATTGCAAACATTCGGTCATTGGAAATGAGGTGTGTCCATACGGTTATTGAACTAATCGATTTATGTTATCTTTTTACTAATGCATTTACTTAAGATGCACTTCTTTTTATTTGTGTACTTAAGAACTAAGTAGACTATAAATCAGTCAAACATCGCCAAAATACATTTTTGTTTAAAGTTTACGAAATAAAGTTACCCTGAAAATGTTAATCATATTAAATTTAAATTAAAACAACACGTAAATAAACTGATACTGTACATCGCGTGTTACTATATTTTGGTAAAATTTTCTGTTAGGGTTCTCCAAAATCAACGAGCTTAGTTTAGGTATACCCCTGTCCCTTTAAAACGTACACCCAGCCAAGTATCGAACCTCGAAATTTCTGTACAAAAATACTGTATTCATTTTACGAATAATTTTCATGTACTGCTACAAACTAATCTAGAAATTAAATTCAGTAATAAAATAACAGCTGTTAAGCAGTATAATAGTTTCTTTATGCTAGAACCTGTACCATTTTAAACGCCTTTGCAGGTGTTTTGTGCAGCCCCTCTAACATAATGGAGACTGCAATTGTGCTTCGGGAAGCTCAAAATTCAAAAAATATACGTTTAATGTTTGTTTACTTTGAATGGTGTAGAAATTATATAAATAAGTTAATATTTTGTTTGATCTCAGACGAAAGAATGAAGAAATGAAATATAAAATCGTAGCGTGATAAATATATAGATAAGTTATTTAGTACATATATTACCTTTTCGAGAATAATTGATCTGTTTTGCTATTTCGAGAAATGTACATAAATATTTGTTCGTTGTTTTAAATATCATTGTCTAATATTTACGTTTGTATGTAATGTGTTGTTAAGGGTAAGCAATACCAGGATGAACCAGTCCCATACAGTCCTCTTCAATATAACTTATCTGTCTTAGAATTGTGAAGATAATCTTTCGTAATTTGCAGTCAATCGTTCGTGAATATCTAAGTTATAATTCGTAGGTGGCAAAAAATGGTAAATTATACATTTTTATAAAAGATGTTTGCTTATAATCAAGACGAAAAGATAATTTTCAGTCGAACCACTTCAAAACAGTAAAACATTGGTGCGAATTTTGTTATCTACTAATAATTATACAATGGAATTGTCTGCAAATTTAAATGTCATGCGCACACGGCGGAAATGTAAAATAAGACCTCCATTAGTAAAAACTGAAGTGTATACAAGCGATATTCTAGTCGCGTTCGATCGCCTTACCAACTCAACGATAGGCCAGCCTTCTTAAGGGTGTACAATGTACATACCACTTGAGTAAAAGCATTGAATACCGTGAGCGGAGCCAACCTTGAGAAGGCTGGCCTAAGATATTGCATTGGTAAGCGCTCGAGCGCGACTAGAATATCGCTTATATACACTACCGTTTTTACTAATGCCGGTCTTATTTTTACTTTTCACCATGTGCATACGACATTTAAATTTTCAGAAAACTGTAATGTATAGTTAGTAGGTAACAAAATTCGCCCCGATATTTTAGTGCTATCAAGTGACTCTACTGAAAATCATGGTTTTCATCTTGTTAAGAAAATTATTTTATTAAATTAATATATAAATGTATAATTTACAATTTTTGTTACCTACGAATTACAATTTAGATGACCATGAAAGATTTCCTACAAATTATAAAAGACTATCTTAAAAATTCGGTGAAAGATAAGTTTATATTGAAGAGGAACGTATGGGACTGTTCCGTCCTCGTATTGCAAGGTTGACTCTGCTCACTGAATTCGAGTGGTATTGCACACCCTTAAGTTCGTTTCTAAATTAAGAAATCTTCTTTTCAAGAAGGTCATAGAAAATTGTTATCCGTTCAACATAAAGCTATAAAATGTACAGAAATGATAAAATATGCAAAACTTCGTGTTTAAATATCTACGTTGTATGTGATGTAAATTTATTTCACCTTTAAGAAACAAGATCGAATTTACCTTGACAACTCTAGCCTAAAAAAAACGCCATCGCAATATCGTCGTTGTTATTCGGTGTTACTTTATGTATTTTATATACTAAACATTTTTACGTAAATATATCTCACAGTACAATTAGAGTGGAATCAATGTTTCAACCCGAATCTAAGCTACTACTCACCACTGGCCTAAATCTAAACCTACCCCTTGCATGAATCGACTGACCCCTCTCTAATTCCAATCGCCTCTCATTCCTTATATATGTTTTATTTATTGATATCTCTCAAATCTATGAACTGTAATTGGTGTTCTTAATATTATCAATATAAATACACTTCGACAGAAGTAATGTAGAAGTATACAATGTTTTAATCTATAATGTGTATAAATGTGTATAAACAATATCTGTATATAATTATACTTTTTCATATTGTTGTACTAACGTTGAAATTTTTAAGTTTATATTAAAAATGGTTTCATGCATTATTAATAACAGTTTATTATTCGTACACAAGTTATCCTATTGTCTTCTTCGTAGAACATGGTTACAACTCGTATCCACGTCTTCTAAGTGGTTTTCGTTGGTTTTGAGTTTCACTTTTAACCATCCTCATTAACCTGGCCTAACCTAACAACTTAAGCTTACCTTATCTAATTTTAACAGAAGTAAACTTAACCTATACAAGAGGCATTAAAGAACAATTAACTGTTTCTAAACTTTCAAATATTGCTGAGCATAAATTTTGAGAAAATAAACTTATTGAATAAAACTTGAACGCAGAATCTCACTATTAATACTATTAAAAACGAGTTTCAACGGCAATGTCACTATCTTCACTGATGTGTCGGCTTTCATAATCTGTGTACCTGTCTGCTTTTATAAGACGCTTTGTCATGAATTACTGAATTATACTGAATTACTGACTGGCATATAATCAACGTGGACCAAAACGGCTAAAAATACAAATACATATTATAAGTATATCTTTTGGGATTCAGACTCACACTAAGAAAGAATTTTGCAAAAGTTGTATTATAAGTATACAAATTGTGAAAATTCTGATAAAACTGCTGTTCGCATCAAAATCTCAAATGCACATGTTTGTTTACATTAATCACCATAGGAAAGAACTTTACAATCAGTTTATCATTCTTCACAACAAACAGCTTTTGTTAGGTTAGATTAACAAACTAAAAGCGAACACAAAACATAAAAAAAATAAACGGAACCAGAAACTGGCACATACTTTCTCACAAACATATTTAAATTATTAATTAGATTCACTGTGACTTCATAATTGTATTAAAGTAGGAGAGTGGATACATTAAAGTAGAGAGTAAGTAATATAAATATTATTATTATTATTATTCAAAGTATTCGATTGATTTCGAACAAATTTGCACCAAACATGTCAATTAGGCCTGTACAGATGCACGAAAAAAGGTTTAGAAAATTTAGAAAAACAACCCCCCTTTTTGCCAAAAACTCCCCCAAAATCAGTTATTATTATTATTATTAGTTAAACGAGAATGTTTAGAAAGATACGCTTTTTTTTTTGCATATGGTAGGGGTACATTAAGGGCTACAAATAAGCAACATTTTATCAAAATCGTTAGAGCCGTTTTTTTTTTTATAAAAACATAATAATTGATTGTTTGGTGTTTTTTTAGCCAAAAAGGGGGTTGTTTTTCAAAATATTTGCAGCCCTTAATGTAACCTACCATGTGCAAAAAACAGCATCTTTCTTAAAAATTCTCGTTTAGCTAATAATAACAATAATAACTGATTTTTGGGTGTTTTTGGGACAAAAATGTGGTTATTTTTCAAAACCTTTTTTTTCTTTTTTTTGCATCTATAACAAGCCACGATGGCCGTGGTTGTTAAGGCGTGAAAGTTTTATCAATCGTTATAGCAACCACCAATGGAAATTTCCGGATTCAATTCCCATTGACCCCGAATAACTTTCTAAATGGTTTCTTAACGGACATCATTGGCTGTGGATCGGATTCCACGTAAAAATGTAGGTCCCGTCTTCATTAGCCTTAAAGTGCAAAACAGCAGGACGTTAAAACAAAATTGGCATCTATAAAGGCATAATTGACATGTTTGGTGCAAATTTGTTCGAAATCGATCCAATAGTTTTCTCTCTAGCTTTGTATACATACAGACATAAATACAGACGCAAAGACAGACATTATGTAAAAACCACTTTTTTGGACTCAGGGGGTCCCAAAACGAATATTTCCACAAAAATCTAAACATCGATTTTTTTGCGATCACTATACTTTCTCTCTACTATAGTATAGTGAGAAAGTAAAATCAACGAAAAATCCTTACTTCATTATAATTTATGTCAAACATCTGTTGTTACATATTTAAATAAAACAGCTGATTTGTAACAAACAGTTAACATAATTTTAGGTTAGCTTACAATGAACCAAAGCACGTTTATTGGCAACTAAATTGGAAAAATAATTTAGAATCAGGTAATTATTCTTCCCAACTAACTGTTTTTTTTATGTTAGGTAAAAACAAACAACAGGCTCTCTGTATTATAAGTCAAAAATCTGGCCAAAGGTAAACATATTGAAGAATTCTAAATTTATAAAGAATTCAGACACAACCCCAATAATATATTAAATGAACAGCTGTTATTTCAGTCCAATGACTTACACGATACAGCCCTCGATTATCAAGATAAAACTGGTCAATAACTATCAAACAAAGTAGACTACCACAGCAACGCGGTGGTTTACACCGACTAAAACCGTATAGCTCTATAAATTATGTGTTGTGTACATTTTTTATTTAATTTGTTTTTGTTTTTATGAATATATGACGACCTAAAAAGTGAAAGTATTTACTTGAAAATGATATTACGACCTCGGAACACAGGGCAGCATAACGAAGTCACACGGCGGACTAAATAACATGTACAATAAATAACTAATGAGCTTGACTTGTGAGAAAGTAACTTAGATAAAATAAAACCTGAACACAAAATCTCACAATAAATACGTTTACTAACCTCAAACGCGTTTCAAAGACAATGTCGCCATCCTCAGTGATGCACGGGCTACAGTAACCAAACTATAACTTTATTGTGAGATTTTGTGTTCAGGTCTTATTTTATCTAAACATGTACAATACTTCCTGTGATTATTTATTTTTACTTTCTCCACCCTATACGTAGTATATGGAGAAAGTATTGTTTTCGTAAAAATGTTCGAATTTGAATTTTCAGTTGAATTATCTGTTTTGGTGCTCCCAGAACCCCCAAAAGTTGTTTAGTTCAATTATCTGTGTTGGTGCTCCCTGAACCCAAAAATATTTTTAGTGGAATTTTTTGTTTTGGTGCTCCCTGAACCCAAAAAAGTGTTTTTAACGTGGTGTCTGTCTGTCAGTGTGTCAGTATGTATACACGACCAGAGGGGACACTATTGGTCCGATTTTCATGAAATTTGGTATGTAGGTACTAAACCCTAATATCTCCAGGCGTTTTTTTCATTTTTTGGAATTTTTAATTTTTAAGGGTAATTTACCCCAAAAAACCAACAAAAAAAGACAAAAATGCAAATTTCTCAAAAACGGCTCTAACGATTTTGATCAAATTTTCAGTATTTATAGTGCTTAAGATGCAAAACAAAATGACACCACCCGCTTTTATCAAAACTTCGGCGTTTCATAATTATGGGGAAATGTTAAAAAATAAACAAGTTTATGTTGTCAATCTATCATCACGGCGACGGCCGCACGGGGTAGCACAACGGTAGCGAGGACGGCCAGTAATTCAAAGGTCGCGCGATCGAATCCCGTCTGGGACAATAACTTTTGTATACGATTGACGTAGGTAGAATATTATTTTTTTGTTTTGTTCTAAAAAGTAGTAAATAAAATGATTAAAAACAATATTATTTTGACTACAGTAAGTTGGGAGAAAGTTTGTGTCAGTTAACTGATACCGTTTATTATGAAGTGACTTGGATACCGTAATACTGAAACTAAAAACATCTTCTGTTACTTGTTATATTGCCTTCTTTAGTTGGTAATATCAAAATATGTTTCAAATGTTGAATAATGATTATTAGTGGTAAAATTACAACGCATGCCATAATTCGAATAATTAATTTTGGATGGTGCGTGTATATTTCGCTTACATTATGTTTAGGTCACCTACACCACCATCCTACTTAGATCCAAGTGACTTTGTCCTAATCAGTGGTCATTCCGTTAGAGTAACCTGGTAATAATTCGATTGCCATTAGTCTCCTTTAGGGTTGGTGATTTTTGTAATTTTTTTCTTATTTTTTTTGTAATTTTTGACGATACCGAAGAAGCGCTATGGGAGGAGGGGGGGATGAAAAATAGAATTAAGTGATCAAGTTATTTTTTTCGTCATTCATTGTTTCACGAGGTGTTCTTGATCATAAATATTTTAATAGATCAAAATACTAAAATTCCGGTTTGTATGTCATCCTCTCCGGTAGCAGAGGTGGCTGGTTTTTATACTTTAGTAAGCTCTTTTTTATAAACCGTTATCATGGAATTAATTTTCTTACCCTGTCTCTTTGTTTGCTAAAAAAAAACAACTTCTTGAAATTTTTTACTAAGTTCGTCATAAGTCAAATTTTGTTTATATTTATCACTATATTATCCATGCTTTTTACTTGCCATAAACAAGTAAAACTTTTGTAAAGTACAATGACCTCTGCGAGAAATTATCGATAACATTGCCTTGATCAGACATGTTTATTATTAAATATGAGTACTATACATTATAAATTAATTATCATAAGACAATTTGAACAAACCCAAACTACATGAACAAGGAACTACATGAAACTAATAGATGAACAATACTTCAAACCTTTGTTTACATGACATTGAATCCGCGCCCATCTGTATTTCGATCCAATCTTGGATTTCATTCCGATTCGATAAGATGTACGATTTGCAGTATGCATACACCGTTTTACTTGATACTTGTCGTAAAAAAAAAAAAACATAAAATAAGTCTTTGCCTGTAAACCAACCAAGGAGATTGATGTCGGCCTTGCAAGTTGCATATACTTCAGTTTGCAGGCGTTCTCTAGCAAGCTGATTTTGAGACGGAAAGAATTTCCATATAATAGTAATAGGAAAGATGAGCATGCAGTGACTCTAATGATGAGACCTAAGGTCGGGAGTGGTCAATGAGCACCGACCATGGTCCCTAGAACAGATTTTGGTGTGTCATTACAAATTATACGTATATTTGAGTTCACACTCTAACTGTTACATTCT